>JAWMAR010002638.1:50740-119245 GCA_036785375.1 Leucoraja ocellata | reverse complement strand
TACACTGTATAATACATGTACACTGTATAATACATGTACACTGTATAATACTGTATAATACATGTACTCTGTATAATACATGTACACTGTATAATACGTGTACACTGTATAATACTGTATAATACATGTACTCTGTATAATACATGTACACTGTATAATACATGTACACTGTATAATACGTGTACACTGTATAATACTGTATAATACATGTACTCTGTATAATACATGTACACTGTATAATACATGTACACTGTATAATACATGTACTCTGTATAATACATGTACACTGTATAATACATGTACACTGTATAATACTGTATAATACATGTACACTGTATAATGCATGTACACTGTATAATACTGTATATTACATGTCCTCTGTATAATACATGTACTCTGTATAATACATGTACACTGTATAATACATGTACTCTGTATAATACATGTCCTCTGTATAATACATGTACACTGTATAATACGGTATAATACATGTACACTGTATAATACTGTATAATACATGTACACTGTATAATACATGTACTCTGTATAATACATGTACTCTGTATAATACATGTACACTATAATACATGTACACTGTATAATACATGTACACTGTATAATACATGTACACTGTATAATACATGTACTCTGTATAATACATGTACACTGTATAATACATGTACTCTGTATAATACATGTACACTGTATAATACATGTACTCTGTATAATACATGTACACTGTATAATACATGTACACTGTATAATACATGTACACTATAATACATGTACACTGTATAATACATGTACACTGTATAATACATGTACACTGTATAATACATGTACTCTGTATAATACATGTACACTGTATAATACATGTACACTGTATAATACATGTACACTATAATACATGTACTCTGTATAATACATGTACTCTGTATAATACATGTACACTGTATAATACATGTACGCTGTAAACTGTGAACTTGCTTTGCAGCCTAAAGATAGACGAGGGTGGACGTTGAACAGTGCCGGCTACCTCTTAGGCCCGCGTGAGTAATGGTGACCACACTCCTCCCATATGCGGCCAGCTCAGGACTCCTCTATCTTGTTGGTAGGATGGATGATGATGAACTTGTGGGGATTTGAACTGGGCAATATCAATCAATACTTGATTAGTACAGGAGTGAGGGATTATGGGGAGAAGGCAGGGGAATGGGGTAGGAAGGAGAGATAGATCAGCCATGATTGAAGGGCGGAGTAGACTTGATGGACCGAATGGCCTAATTCTGCTCCCATCACTTGTGATCTTATGACCCCACCACCCAGCCTGCAGCGGGGAATGGACAACACCATTCCTGATCTGGAACAAACTCCGGTGCAGAGGGAAGACTTGTATTCTGTAGCTTGTTCATGTCTCCCTGCAACATCCTAGCATTTCACAACCAGATGCCTTCATTTTGAAGTGTTGTCACGGGTGCAGGGAATGGAGAGATATAGAACCTGTGCAAGCAGATAATTAACCTTGACATCATGTTCAGTACAGTACAGTATAATAGGCCGAAGGGCCTGTTCTGCACTGTACTGTTCCATGTTCTGCGTAATTTGCTCTGGGACCCTGATGATCAGGAGGGGCATGTTATCAACGCTGTGAAGAGTACAATGGGCAGAGCCACTGCCTCACTGCTCCAGAGAACCAGGTACAATCTGAGCTTGGACACTAACCCTACATTCCTGATATCCATGTGCCTATCTAAAACCCTCTTCAACACCACAATCATATCAGCCGCACCCACCATCCCTGGAAGCTCGTTCCAGCCACCCACCACTCTCTGTGTTAACATCTCCTTTCCCCCTTTCACCTTAAAACTCTGCATTCTAGTCTTTGACATTTCCATCCTGGATAAAAGGTTCTGACTCTCTACCCTATCAATGCCTCCTAATTTCACATGCCTCTATTAGATCTCCAACGCAGCAGAGAAAACAATCCATGTTTGTCCAACCTCTCCTTATACCTGAAGTCTGAATTTTGGATAAACGTCACTTATATGTGTTCTCTAGAGATGCTGCCTGACCCGCTGAGTTACTCTAACACTTTGTATCTATCTTTGGTATAAACCAGCATCTGCAGTTCCTTTTTATTCCAGGCAGCATTCTGGTGAACCTGTTCTGCATGTTAATTGATTGATTGATACTTTTTTTATCACATGTGATATTATTATCGTGAAATTCTATGTTTTGCACACCATACACCAAATATGTAAAGACATAAATACTTGCCCAGTTTAAATCACCCCCAAGACCATCAACCCATCCTACCAACAACTAGAGAGTAGTCCTGAGCTACTATCTACCTCATTGTAGACAGTGTTTGGAGAAACAGCCCAGAAACAGGTCCTTTGGCCCACCGTGTGCCTTTCAGAGCACTCAAGGACACCTTACAGATTAAAACAAACAAATTACAAATATATAAATAAAATGAAACAAAAACAACATGTAGAGAGCGCAGCGGGAGCTAATCACGCCAGCGTCCACTCTCACCTCCGGCAGCCATCTTAAAAGTAACAGATCACTCAAAAACACATTTAAAATAAACATCCACCACAGTGACTCCTACACGTTCCTCATTGTTATGGAAGGCAAAATAAAGTTCAAGTACATCCTTTTACATAGAAACATAGAAAATAGGTGCAGGAGTAGGCCATTCGGTCCTTCGAGCCTGCACCGCCACTCAATATGATCATGGCTGATAACCCAACTAAGTATCCTGTACCTGCCTTCTCTCCATACCCCCTGATCCCTTTAGCCACAAGGGCCACATCTAACTCCCTCTTAAATATAGCCAATGAACTGGCCTCAACTACCTTCTGTGGCAGAGAGTTCCAGAGATTCACCACTATCTGTGTGAAAGTCTTTCTTCATATGAAAGTCCTGACATCCCAGGAATCAGTCTGGTGAACCTTCTCTGTACTCCCTCTATGCCAAGAATGTCTTTCCTCAGATTTTGAGACCAAAACTATACACAATATAGGATGTAGAGTACAAATTACATCAGGAAATGGAAAAGATATGTAAGAAAGGCAATGTCACAGCGGTCTTGGGGTATTTCAATATGTAGGTTGACTGGGAAAATCAGGTTGGTAGTGAATCTCAATAGAATGAATTTGTAAAGTGCCCACGAGATGCTTCTTAGAGCAGCTTGTAGTTGAGCCCACGAGGGAAAAGGCAATTCTGGACCTGGTGTTGTGTAATGAACCAGATTGGATTAAGGAGCTGACGGTAAAGGAGCCAATAGGAGGAAGTGATCATAATATGATACAATTCAACCTGCGTTTTGAGGGGGAGAATCCGGCTGAAATGGGATGTGTCAGTTTTACTGTAGAGTCAAGGCAATTACAGAAGCATGGGGGAGGAGCTGGCTAAAGCTGATTGGAAAGACAACCAGGCAGGAATGACGGTGGAGCAGCAATGGCAGGGGTTTCTGGGATTAATTTAGAAGAGGTAGGATAATTTCATCCTAAAGAGTAAGAAACATATTAAAGGGAGAGTGTGGCGACCTTGGCTGACAAAGGATGTCAAACAGCATAAAGCAAAAGAGAAGGTGAATAATATGGCAAAGATTAGGGGGAAACAATAGGACTCAAGATTAGGGCGAAACAAGGACAACAAGGGGTCACAGTTTAAGGATAAGGGGGAAATCTTTTAGGACCGAGATGAGAAAAACATTTTTCACACAGAGAATGGTGAATCTCTGGAATTCTCTGCCACAGAAGGTAGTTGAGGCCAGTTCATTGGCTATATTTAGATGTGGCCCTTGTGGAGAGAAGGCAGGTACAGGATACTGAGGCAAGATTGAACCACTGGAGAATGATGCTAAATGGGGAACAAAGAAATGGTGAACAAACGGAATATGGTTTTGTCAGTCTTCACAGTGGGAGACCAGCAACATGCCAGAGGAGGTAATTGAGGCAGGTACTATTGGATTGTATAAGGAACATTTGGACAGGTACATGGATAGGGCAAGTTTGGAGGGATATGGACCAAACGCAGGCAGGTGGGACTAGAGTAGCTGGGACATGTTGGCCGGTGCGGGCAAGTTGGGCCCAAGGCCTGTTTTCACACTGTATCACTGTGACTCCATGACTCTATTCAAGACAGTTAAGGGGTGGAAGTTAGTGGAGTTGCTATTACTAAGGAGAAGGCGCTTTGGGCAGCTGAAAGGTTTGAAGGTGGATGAGTTACCTGGACCGGATGGACTACACCCCAGGGTTCTGAAAGAGGTGGCTTTAGAGATTGTGGAGACATTAGTGGTGATCTTTCAGAATCAATAGTCAGGAATGGCTCCAGAGGAACTGGAAAAACACAAATGTAACTTCACTGTTTACGAAGGGAGCAATGCAAAACAAATTGTTGGCCAGTTAGTCTGACGTTTGTGGTTGTGAGTCCATTATTAAGGTTGAGGATTAAGGGTACTTAGAAACACATGATAAAACAGGTTGAAGTCAGCATGGTTTTGTGAAAGGGAGTAATTCTCTGACTAATCTGTTGGAATTTGTTGAGGAACTAACAAATCGGATAGATACTCCAGCACTCTGTGTCTATCAGTGAATGTTCAGATGGCCTTTGACAGGGTGCCGTACATAAGGCTGCTAAACCAGGTGTCTTTGTATTACACCAATGTATGGGCATGGGTAGAAAGGGGCCAATTGAGGGGGAGGGGGCACAAACCACGATTGCTTTCTCAGGAAATTTGCAGGTTAAGAATAAGTTTGATGGAAGTCCCCAAGACCAGGGTAACCAGTGAGCTCACACCTCACTATCCCTGTACACCCACTCCCCCCACACATCCTACTTCACCCTCCCTCATCACCTCCTGGGGCAGTGGTAGATACACTGGGGCAGTGGTAGATACACTGGGGCAGTGTGGGAGATACACTGGGGCAGTGGTAGATACACTGGGGCAGTGTGGGAGATACACTGGGGCAGTGGTAGATACACTGGGGCAGTGTGGGAGATACACTGGGGCAGTGGTAGATACACTGGGGCAGTGTGGGAGAGACACTGGGGCAGTGTGGTAGATACACTGGGGCAGTGTGGGAGATACACTGGGGCAGTGGTAGATACACTGGGGCAGTGGTAGATGCACTGGGGCAGTGTGGTAGATACACTGGGGCAGTGATAGATACACTGGGGCAGTGGTAGATACACTGGGGCAGTGTGGTAGATACACTGGGGCAGTGTGGGAGATACACTGGGGCAGTGTGGTAGATACACTGGGGCAGTGCAGAGTGACTCTGGAACAGTGGGAGTGACACTAGCTCTGTCGGGCCCGGTGAGGCCGGGGTGACCGGGTTCCCCACTGATCCCGCTCTTCTCTCTCAGCAGACGTTGCCAATGGTCACCGCTCACTGATGGACAAGCCCAGCCTGGCGGGGAAACGAGATGCAGTGGAGGATGGAGTCGGCTGGGACGCTGCCAGCTCCAGTGAGGCCGAGACAATGCCCCTGTACCCCTGGCCTTTGGCGGCAGTGAGGGATAGACACTGGGGCAGTGGGAGAGACACTGGAGCAGAGGGAGAGACACTGGGGCAGTGGGAGAGACACTGGAGCAGAGGGAGAGACACTGGAGCAGAGGGAGAGACACTGGAGCAGAGGGAGAGACACTGGAGCAGAGAGAGATACACTGGGACAGTGGTAGACACACTGGGACAGTGGTAGATACACTGGGACAGTGTGGTAGATACACTGGGACAGTGGTAGATACACTGGGGCAGTGTGGGAGATACACTGGGGCAGTGGTAGATACACTGGGGCAGTGGTAGATACACTGGGGCAGTGGTAGATACACTGGGGCAGTGTGGTAGATACACTGGGGCAGTGGTAGATACACTGGGACAGTGGTAGATACGCTGGGACAGTGTGGTAGATACACTGGGGCAATGGTAGATACACTGGGGCAGTGTGGTAGATACACTGGGGCAGTGGTAGATACACTGGGGCAGTGGTAGATACACTGGGGCAGTGTGGGAGATACACTGGGGCAGTGGTAGGTACACTGGGGCAGTGTGGGAGAGACACTGGGGCAGTGGTAGATACACTGGGGCAGTGGTAGATACACTGGGGCAGTGGTAGATACACTGGGGCAGTGTGGTATAGACACTGGGGCAGTGGTAGAGACACTGGGACAGTGTGGTAGATACACTGGGGCAGTGGTAGAGACACTGGGGCAGTGTGGTAGATACACTGGGGCAATGGTAGAGACACTGGGGCAGTGTGGGAGAGACACTGGGGCAGTGTGGTAGAGACACTGGGGCAGTGTGGGAGATACACTGGGGCAGTGGTAGATACACTGGGGCAGTGGTAGATACACTGGGGCAGTGTGGTAGACACACTGGAGCAGTGGTAGACACACTGGGACAGTGGTAGATACACTGGGGCAGTGTGGTAGATACACTGGGGCAGTGGTAGATACACTGGGGCAGTGTGGGAGATACACTGGGACAGTGGCGGAGATACACTGGGACAGTGGTAGATACACTGGGGTCAGTGGTAGATACACTGGGGCAGTGGGAGATACACTGGGGCAGTGGTAGATACACTGGGGCAGTGTGGTAGATACACTGGGGCAGTGGTAGATACACTGGGGCTGTGTGGTAGAGACACTGGGGCAGTGTGGTAGATACACTGGGGAAGTGTGGGAGAGACACTGGGGCAGTGTGGTAGATACACTGGGGCAGTGTGGGAGAGACACTGGGGCAGTGTGGGAGAGACACTGGGGCAGTGCAGAGTGACCCTGGAACAGTGGGAGTGACACTAGCTCTGTCGGGTCCGGTGAGGCCGGGGTGACCGGGTTCCCCACTGATCCCGCTCTTCTCTCTCAGCAGACGTTGCCAATGGTCACCGCTCACTGATGGACAAGCCCAGCCTGGCGGGGAAACAAGATGCAGTGGAGGATGGAGTCGGCTGGGACGCTGCCAGCTCCAGTGAGGCCGAGACAATGCCCCTGTACCCCTGGCCTTTGGCGGCAGTGAGGGAGAGACACTGGGGCAGTGGGAGAGACACTGGGGCAGTGGGAGAGACACAGGAGCAGAGGGAGAGACACTGGAGCAGAGGGAGAGACACTGGAGCAGAGGGAGAGACACTGGAACAGAGGGAGAGACACTGGGGCAGAGGGAGAGACACTGGAGCAGAGGGAGATACACTGGAGCAGAGAGAGATACACTGGGACAGTGATAGATACACTGGGACAGTGGTAGATACACTGGGACAGTGTGGTAGATACACTGGGACAGTGGTAGATACACTGGGGCAGTGTGGGAGATACACTGGGGCAGTGTGGGAGATACACTGGGGCAGTGGTAGATACACTGGGGCAGTGGTAGATACACTAGGGCAGTGGTAGATACACTGGGGCAGTGTGGTAGATACACTGGGGCAGTGGTAGATACACTGGGACAGTGGTAGATACACTGGGACAGTGTGGTAGATACACTGGGGCAGTGGTAGATACACTGGGGCAGTGGTAGATACACTGGGGCAGTGGTAAATACACTGGGGCAGTGTGGGAGATACACTGGGGCAGTGGTAGATACACTGGGGCAGTGGTAGATACACTGGGGCAGTAGTAGATACAATGGGGCAGTGTGGGAGATACACTGGGACAGTGTGGGAGATACACTGGGACAGTGTGGGAGATACACTGGTGCAGTGGTAGATACACCGGGGCAGGGGTAGATACACTGGGGAAGTGTGGTAGATGCACTGGGGCAGTGGTAGATACACTGGGGCAGTGTGGTAGATACACTGGGGCAGTGTGGGAGATACACTGGGGCAGTGTGGTAGATACACTGGGGCAGTGCAGAGTGACTCTGGAACAGTGGGAGTGACACTAGCTCTGTCGGGCCCGGTGAGGCCGGGGTGACCTGGTTCCCCACTGATCCCGCTCTTCTCTCTCAGCAGACGTTGCCAATGGTCACCGCTCACTGATGGACAAGCCCAGCCTGGCGGGGAAACGAGATGCAGTGGAGGATGGAGTCGGCTGGGACGCTGCCAGCTCCAGTGAGGCCGAGACAATGCCCCTGTACCCCTGGCCTTTGGCGGCAGTGAGGGATAGACACTGGGGCAGTGGGAGAGACACTGGAGCAGAGGGAGAGACACTGGGGCAGTGGGAGAGACACTGGAGCAGAGGGAGAGACACTGGAGCAGAGGGAGAGACACTGGAGCAGAGAGAGATACACTGGGACAGTGGTAGACACACTGGGACAGTGGTAGATACACTGGGACAGTGTGGTAGATACACTGGGACAGTGGTAGATACACTGGGGCAGTGTGGGAGATACACTGGGGCAGTGGTAGATACACTGGGGCAGTGGTAGATACACTGGGGCAGTGGTAGATACACTGGGGCAGTGTGGTAGATACACTGGGGCAGTGGTAGATACACTGGGACAGTGGTAGATACACTGGGACAGTGGTAGATACACTGGGACAGTGTGGTAGATACACTGGGGCAATGGTAGATACACTGGGGCAGTGTGGTAGATACACTGGGGCAGTGGTAGATACACTGGGGCAGTGGTAGATACACTGGGGCAGTGTGGGAGATACCCTGGGGCAGTGGTAGGTACACTGGGGCAGTGTGGGAGAGACACTGGGGCAGTGGTAGATACACTGGGGCAGTGGTAGATACACTGGGGCAGTGGTAGATACACTGGGGCAGTGTGGTATAGACACTGGGGCAGTGGTAGAGACACTGGGACAGTGTGGTAGATACACTGGGGCAGTGGTAGAGACACTGGGGCAGTGTGGTAGATACACTGGGGCAATGGTAGAGACACTGGGGCAGTGTGGGAGAGACACTGGGGCAGTGTGGTAGAGACACTGGGGCAGTGTGGGAGATACACTGGGGCAGTGGTAGATACACTGGGGCAGTGGTAGATACACTGGGGCAGTGTGGTAGACACACTGGAGCAGTGGTAGACACACTGGGACAGTGGTAGATACACTGGGGCAGTGTGGTAGATACACTGGGGCAGTGGTAGATACACTGGGGCAGTGTGGGAGATACACTGGGACAGTGGCGGAGATACACTGGGACAGTGGTAGATACACTGGGGTCAGTGGTAGATACACTGGGGCAGTGGGAGATACACTGGGGCAGTGGTAGATACACTGGGGCAGTGTGGTAGATACACTGGGGCAGTGGTAGATACACTGGGGCTGTGTGGTAGAGACACTGGGGCAGTGTGGTAGATACACTGGGGAAGTGTGGGAGAGACACTGGGGCAGTGTGGTAGATACACTGGGGCAGTGTGGGAGAGACACTGGGGCAGTGTGGGAGAGACACTGGGGCAGTGCAGAGTGACCCTGGAACAGTGGGAGTGACACTAGCTCTGTCGGGTCTGGTGAGGCCGGGGTGACCGGGTTCCCCACTGATCCCGCTCTTCTCTCTCAGCAGACGTTGCCAATGGTCACCGCTCACTGATGGACAAGCCCAGCCTGGCGGGGAAACAAGATGCAGTGGAGGATGGAGTCGGCTGGGACGCTGCCAGCTCCAGTGAGGCCGAGACAATGCCCCTGTACCCCTGGCCTTTGGCGGCAGTGAGGGAGAGACACTGGGGCAGTGGGAGAGACACTGGGGCAGTGGGAGAGACACAGGAGCAGAGGGAGAGACACTGGAGCAGAGGGAGAGACACTGGAGCAGAGGGAGAGACACTGGAACAGAGGGAGAGACACTGGGGCAGAGGGAGAGACACTGGAGCAGAGGGAGATACACTGGAGCAGAGAGAGATACACTGGGACAGTGATAGATACACTGGGACAGTGGTAGATACACTGGGACAGTGTGGTAGATACACTGGGACAGTGGTAGATACACTGGGGCAGTGTGGGAGATACACTGGGGCAGTGTGGGAGATACACTGGGGCAGTGGTAGATACACTGGGGCAGTGGTAGATACACTAGGGCAGTGGTAGATACACTGGGGCAGTGTGGTAGATACACTGGGGCAGTGGTAGATACACTGGGACAGTGGTAGATACACTGGGACAGTGTGGTAGATACACTGGGGCAGTGGTAGATACACTGGGGCAGTGGTAGATACACTGGGGCAGTGGTAAATACACTGGGGCAGTGTGGGAGATACACTGGGGCAGTGGTAGATACACTGGGGCAGTGGTAGATACACTGGGGCAGTGGTAGATACAATGGGGCAGTGTGGGAGATACACTGGGACAGTGGGAGATACACTGGGACAGTGTGGGAGATACACTGGTGCAGTGGTAGATACACCGGGGCAGGGGTAGATACACTGGGGCAGTGTGGTAGATGCACTGGGGCAGTGGTAGATACACTGGGGCAGTGTGGTAGAGACACTGGGGCAGTGTGGGAGAGACATGGGTCAGTGTGGGAGAGACACTGGGGCAGTGGTAGATACACTGGGGCAGTGTGGTAGAGACACTGGGGCAGTGGTAGATACACTGCGGCAGTGTGGGAGATACACTGGGGCAGTGGTAGATACACTGGGGCAGTGTGGGAGATACACTGGGGCAGTGGTAGATACACTGGGGCAGTGTAGGAGAGACACTGGAACAGTGGGAGTGACACTAGCTCTGTCGGGTCCGGTGAGGCCGGGGTGACCGGGTTCCCCACTGATCCCGCTCTTCTCTCTCAGCAGACGTTGCCAATGGTCACCGCTCACTGATGGACGAGCCCAGCCTGGCGGGGAAACGAGATGCAGTGGAGGATGGAGTCGGCTGGGACGCTGCCAGCTCCAGTGAGGCCGAGACAATGCCCCTGTACCCCTGGCCTTTGGCGGCAGTGAGGGAGAGACACTGGGGCAGAGGGAGAGACACTGGAGCAGAGGGAGAGACACTGGAGCAGAGGGAGAGACACTGGAGCAGAGGGAGAGACACTGGGGTAGTGGGAGAGACACTGGGGCAGTGGGAGAGACACTGGGGTAGTGGGAGAGACACTGGGGCAGTGGGAGAGACACTGGGGCAGTGTAGAGGAACACTGGGGCAGTGGGAGAGACATTGGGGCAGTGTAGAGGAACACTGGGGCAGTGGGAGAGACACTGGAGCCGAGGGAGAGACACTGGGGCAGTGTAGAGGAACACTGGGGCAGTGCAGAGTGACGCCGTCCCGGTGCGGGCCCCAGTGACAGTGTTTCCATGTAGATACCGCTGTGACCCAGAGCCACGTCTCTGGCAGTGAGCATGGACCCTGTCCTAGGGGGGTGGGGGGTGCTTGGCAGTGCGCGTGGGCAGGACTGGGTGGGAATGGGTAGGTAGGTTGGAGGGGGGTGTGGAGAGGGTGGTGTGAGGGAGAGGGGGGTTGGATGGAGGACAGGTTCAGATGGAGGTACAGTGGGTTTGGTGGGGTTTGAGAGGAGGGGGGGTGATGGGATGTGGTGGGTTTGGGGTAGGGGATGGATGGACCTGCAGATGGATCGGTGGGTGAGGGGTGGGTGAGGTGAGCATGAGGGAAGTTGGTGAGTGGAGGGTAAGTGTGGGGTAGATAGGTGCAGTGGAGTGGGTATAGGGCGGGGAAACTGGAATGGGTTTAGGGTAGGGGAGGTGGGTGTATGTTGGTGTGGGTAGAGGGGGATGGGGAATGGGGGGTGTGGGTTGGTGTGGGTGGAGGGTGGGGGGTGTAGGTTGGTGTGGGTGGAGGGTGTAGGTTGGTGTGGGTGGAGGGGTAGTGGGGAGGAGGAGTGTAGGTGTGGGTGGAGGGAAGGGGGAGTGAAGGGTGGGTTTAGGGTGGGCAGGTGGATTAATGCTGCAATGCCAGGTTTTATTTCCCGCCGGGAATTTTCTCTTGCAGGAGACGCCCTTCAGACGCTGACCGATTTCCTGGTCCTCTCTTGCCTGAGAGGTGAGTGCAGAGCGACCCCGGGGTGGGGGTGCAGGGCGAGGAGGGGTGGGGGTGGGGGTGAGGAGGGGTGGGGGTGGGGAGGGGTGGGGGTGAGGAGGGGTGGGGGTGCAGGGTGAGGAGGGGTGGGGGTGGGGGTGGGGGTGAGGAGGGGTGGGGGTGGGGGTGAGGAGGGGTGAAGGTGGGGGTGAGGAGGGGTGGGGGTGGGGGTGAGGAGGGGTGGGGGTGGGGGTGAGGAGGGGTGGGGGTGGGGGTGAGGAGGGGTGGGGGTGGGGAGGGGTGGGGGTGCAGGGCGAGGAGGGGTGGGGGTGGGGGTGGGGTGCAGGGTGAGGAGGGGTGGGGGTGGGAGTGGGGAGGGGTGGGGGTGGGGGTGAGGAGGGGTGGGGGTGCAGGGTGGGGAGGGGTGGGGGTGGGGGTGGGGAGGGGTGGGGGTGCAGGGTGAGGAGGGGTGGGGGTGGGGGTGAGGCGGGGTGGGGGTGAGGAGGGGTGGGGGTGGGGGTGAGGAGGGGTGGGGGTGGGGGTGAGGAGGGGTGGGGGTGGGGGTGAGGAGGGGTGGGGGTGGGGGTGAGGAGGGGTGGGGGTGGGGTGAGGAGGGGTGGGGGGTGAGGTGGGGTGGGGGTGGGGGTGAGGAGGGGTGGGGGGTGAGGAGGGGTGGGGGGTGGGGGTGAGGAGGGGGTGGGGTGGTGGGGGTGAGGAGGGGTGGGGGTGGGGGCGAGGAGGGGTGGGGTGGGGGTGGGGGTGGGGGTGGGAGTGAGGAGGATGGGGGTGAGGAGGGGTGGGGGTGAGGAGGGGTGGGGGTGGGGGTGAGGAGGGGTGGGGGGTGGGGGCGAGGAGGGGTGGGGGTGGGGGTGGTGAGGGGTGGGGGTGGGGGTGAGGAGGGTTGGGGGGTGGGGGTGAGGAGGGGGTGGGGGTGGGGAGGGGTGGGGGTGGGGGTGTGAGGAGGGGTGGGGTGGGGGTGGGGAGGGGTGGGGGTGGGGGTGGGGAGGGGGTGGGGGTGGGGAGGGGTGGGGTGGGGGGTGGGGAGGGGTGGGGGTGGGGGTGAGGAGGGGTGGGGGGTGGGGGTGAGGAGGGGTGGGGTGGTGGGGTGAGGAGGGGTGGGGGGTGGGGGTGAGGAGGGGTGGGGGTGGGGAGGGGTGGGGGTGCAGGGCGAGGAGGGGTGGGGGTGGGAGTGGGGTGCAGGGTGAGGATGGGGTGGGGGTGGGGGTGGGGAGGGGTGGGGGTTGGGGTGAGGAGGGGTGGCGGTGCAGGGTGGGGAGGGGTGGGGGGGTGGGGTGGGGGTGGGGAGGGGTGGGGGTGCAGGGTGAGGAGGGGTGGGGGGTGGGGGTGAGGAGGGGTGGGGGTGGGGGTGAGGAGGGGTGGGGGTGAGGAGGGGTGGGGGTGAGGAGGGGTGGGGGTGGGAGTGGGGTGCAGGGTGAGGAGGGGTGGGGGTGGGGGTGGGTGGGTGGGGTGAGGAGGGGTGGGGTGCAGGGTGGGGAGGGGTGGGGGTGGGGGTGAGGAGGGGTGGGGGTGGGGGTGAGGAGGGGTGGGGGGTGAGGAGGGGTGGGGGGTGGGAGTGGGGTGCAGGGTGAGGAGGGGTGGGGGTGGGGGTGGGTGGGAGGGGTGGGGGTGGGGGTGGGGGTGGGGAGGGGGGTGCAGGGTGAGGAGGGGTGGGGGTGGGGGTGAGGAGGGGTGGGGGTGAGGAGGGGTGGGGGTGGGGGTGAGGAGGGGTGGGGGTGGGGAGGTGAGGAGGGGTGGGGGTGGGGTGTGAGGAGGGGTGGGGGTGGGGGGTGGGGGTTGGGGTGAGGAGGGGGTGGGGTGGGGGGTGGGGGTGAGGAGGGGTGGGGGTGGGCGCGAGGAGGGGAGAGGGTGGGGGTCCAGGGTGAGGAGGGAGGTGGGGGTGAGGAGGGGTGGGGGTGGGGGTGAGGAGGGGTGGGGGTGGGGATGAGGAGGGGTGGGGGTGGGGGTGGGGAGGGGTGGGGGTGGGGGGTGAGGAGGGGTGGGGGGTGGGGGTGCGGGAGGGGGTGGGATGGGGTGTGGGGAGGGGTGGGGGTGGGGGTGAGGAGGGGTGGTGGGGTGGGGGTGGAGGGAGGGTGGGGGTGGGGGGTGAGGAGGGGGTGGGGGTGGGGGTGGGGGTGAGGAGGGGGAGGGGTGGGGGTGGGGGTGAGCGGGTGTGGGGGTGGGGAGGAGTGGGGGGTGGGGGTGGGGAGGGGTGGGGGGTGGGGGGTGAGGAGGGGTGGGGTGGGGGTGGGGAGGGGTGGGGGTGTGGAGGTGAGGAGGGGTGGGGGTGGGGGTGAGGAGGGGTGGGGGGTGGGGGTGGGGGGTGAGGAGGGGGAGGGGTGGGGGTGAGCGCGGGGTGGGGGTGGGGAGGAGTGGGAGGTGGGGGTGAGGAGGGGTGGGGGTGGGGGTGGGGGGTGAGGAGGGGTGGGGTGGTGGGGGCGAGGAGGGGGGTGGATCCGGGACGGGGACCGGGATTTAGCGGGAACCCGGGATTCGGGGCGATACGGGAATGTTTGCGTCTCCGGGAGTAAGCGGCGGGACATCCCGGGGGTCGCGGCTCCACCTGCCCCGGGCTCCATGGATCACGGGCCCGGCCGGGACCCCAGCCGGGTGAGAGAGCTCCTGTGCGGGTCTGGGTGGGATCATTGACGGGCGGGGGCTATCAGTCTGAGCCGGCATCTATATCACGGTTAACATGCCTCTTGTGTCCGCTGCCAGGAGGCGGGGAGCCGCGGCTCTGGGGCCGTGAGCTGGCGGGGGCAGACATGGGGTCACTTGAGCCCCGTCTACGGCACCGACCGCCGCCCCGGACTCCAACCCGTTTTTTCTCTCATTTCAATTCTTTTAATGTTTGTTTTTCAAAATATATAAATGCTTGCTGTTTCAAAACGGATCGATTGCTTCTTGTTTATGCTGCTCTTTATATTCCGTTGCTAGTCAGTACACGCTGACAGACAGACAGACAGACATTGAGAGAGACCCCCGACCAAATGGTTCTGCAGATGCTTGTTTGGTTTCTGCTGGATGAGTGGTGCTGTAGCCACACACATCTATCTTTGGGTTCTTCATGATCATGTACCGTAGGCAATTGCCAAGAGTGGGGTCCTCATCCTGCAATATCAAGTCATCATATCCCTCTGCCTGCGCTACTTCCAACACACGTTACTTCATTCCCTTTTTTTAAAATTTCAAAATAGACTTCATTCAACTTGATAAATATATACAATTCATGAACCATTCGAACAAAAAATTCATCCAACATTTTCGGACACTATACAAATTTTTTCCATACAATATTTTTACATTTGTCAAATTCCACCAAACCTGTCCCCACCCCCGTGCCACTCTGTGGCCCCTGTCCCCCCACCCCCCCTGGCCACTCTGTGGCCCCTGTCCCCAACCCCCTGCCACTCTGTGGCCCCTGTCCCCACCCCCTGCCACTCTGTGGCCGCCTGTCCCCCCACCCTGTGGCCCCTGTCCCCCACCCCCGTGGCCCCTGTCCCCCACCCCGTGCCACTCTGTGGCCCCTGTCCCCCACCCTGTCCCCCCACCCGTGCCACTCTATGGCCCCCTGTCCCCCACCCCGTGCCACTCTGTGGCCCCCTGTCCAAGTAATAAATGTATACAATGTGTGCACAGTTTGAAAATTCCATCCGACATTTTTGGCGGCTAGAGATTGTTCTTTTTTTTTTTTTTTTTTTTAATTTCAAAATAGACTTTATTCATTGATAAATATATACAATTCCTGAACCATTCAAACAAACAAAATTCATCCGACATTTTCGGAGACTATACAAGTTTTTTCAGTACAATTTTTACATTTTTCAAATTTCACCCAAACAGTCCCCCACCCGTGCCACTCTGTGGCCCCTGTCCAAGTAATAAATATATACAGTGTTTACAGTGCGAAAATTCCATTTGACATTTTCACTTCCACAAATAATGTCCCCCACCCGTGCCACTCATGTGGCCCCCTGGCGTGGGATACCTTCCCTTAATTTAATTTGAGGGGCGTCTCCACCATACCGTGCCCCCTATGTCCAGCAGCGGAAGGACCCTAGACTGTGGCCCTCCCCCACCGAGCCTTGGCGTTGGCTGCACCAAGCTTCAGCGAGTCCCTTAGCACGTACTCCTGCAGTCTGCAGTGGGCCAGTCGGCAACATTCCCTGACGGACATCTCGCTCTGCTGGGTGGTGAGCAACGCTCGGGCAGACCAAAGAGCGTCTTTGACCGAGTTGATGACCCTCCAGCAGCACTCGATGTCAGTCTCTGAATGTGTCCCTGGGAACAGTCCGTAGATCACAGAGTCCTCTGTGACGGAGCTGTTCGGGATAAATCGTTCCAGGGACCCTTGCATACCTCTCCAGACTCTTTTTGCAAACCCACACTCTGCAAAGAGGTGGGCAACCGTCTCCTCTCCACCGCAACCGTCCCGGGGGCAGCGTGAGCTGGTGGTGAGGTTCCGACGGTGCAGGAAGGATCTAACTGAGAGGGCTCCCCTCACCGCCAGCCAAGCCAGGTCTTGGTGCTTGTTGGTGAGTTCTGGCGATGAGGCATTTTGCCAGACAAGCTGGGCAGTCTGCTCTGGGAACCACGCCACCGGATCCATCGAGTCCTTTCCCTGCAGTGCCTGCAGGACATTCCGTGCTGACCACTGCCCGATGGACTTGTGGTCAAAGGTGTTGGTCCGGAAGAAGCTTTCCACAGACAACAGATGGGGCGGCAATGTCCAGCTGACTGGCACATTATGTGGCATCTGCGCCAGGCCCATCCTTCGCAACACCGGGGACAGGTAGAACCTCAGCAGGTAGTGACACTTAGTGCCCACGTGCCTTGGCTCTACACTCCGCCTGATGCAGCCACACACAAAGGTGGCCATCAGGGTGAGGGCGACATTGGGCACGCTTTTACCCCCGTTGTCTGCCGACTTGTACATTGTGACCCGTCGCACCCGGTCCATCCTCGACCCCAGATGAACTGGAAGACGGCCCGGGTGATCCCCGTGGCGTAGGAGGGAGGGACAGGCCACACTTGTGCCAAGTACAGCAACCCCGAGAGCACCTCACACCTGATGACCAAATTTTTTCCGGTTATGGAGAGGGAGCGTTGCCTCCACAGCTCCAGCTTCCTCCCCACCTTGGCTATCCGCTCCAGCCAATTCTTGTTACTCGCCTCAGCCCCCCCAAACCAGATCCCCAGCACCTTCAAGAAGTCAGGCTTGATGGTGAAGGGGATGGAAGATCGGTCGGGCCAGTTGCCAAAGAGCATGGCCTCGCTCTTCCTGCGGTTCACCCTGGCTCCCGTGGCCGACTCAAACTGGTCGCAGATGCTGATCAATCTGCGGACCGACCTTGGATCCGAGCAGAAGACGGCGACATCGTCCATGTACAGGGAGGTCTTTACTTGAATGCCCCCACTGCCTGGCAATGTCACTCCTCTTATGCTCGCATCCTTCCTGATGGACTCGGCAAAAGGTTCAATACAGCAGACAAACAAGACAGGAGAGAGAGGGCAACCCTGCCTGACTCCAGACCTTACAGGGAAACTGTCTGATTCCCACCCATTGATTTGGACTGCACTACTGATATTGGTGTAGAGCAGTTTGATCCAATTTCGGATTCCCTCCCCAAAACCCATTTTAGAGAGCACGTCCCTCATGTACGTGTGCGATATCCTGTCGAAGGCCTTCTCCTGGTCCAAGCTGACTAGGCAGGCATCCACCCGTCTGTCCTGCACGTAGGCAATGGTATCTCTCAGCAGCGCTAGGCTGTCTGAGATTTTCCTGCCAGGTACAGCACAGGTTTGGTCCGGGTGGATTACCCGTCCCAGAGCAGACTTGACCCGGTTGGCGATGGCCTTAGACAGGATCTTGTAATCTACATTCAACAATGTTATGGGTCTCCAATTCTTTATATCCTTCCTCTCCCCCTTCTGCTTGTAGATTAGGGTAATGCTGCCCTTCCTCATGGAGTCTGACATGCTGCCTGCTAGAAGCATGTCGTTGTACACTTCCAGCAGGTCCAGGCCCACCCAGTCCCACAGAGCCGAGTACAACTCAGCCGGTAAGCCATCGCTTCCGGGAGTTTTACTCGAGTCAAAGGAGCGGATGGAGCCAGTCAGCTCCTCTAGGGTCAGTGGTTGGTCCAGACTCTCCCGCTTGCTGTCCTCCAAGACCTCCGTGATAGAGGACAGGAAGTTCTGGGAGGCGGTGCTGTCTGTGGCCTTTCTGTCATACAATTCCGTGTAAAAGGATTTGCAGACCCTCAGCATGTCTGTCTGCGAGGATGCTACCGAGCCGTCCTCCTCCCTAAGGCTGTTGATCACAGAGCTCCGCCTGTGAACCTTATGGAAGAAGAAACGTGAGCACGTCTCATCCTGCTCCACATGGCGGACCCTAGATCGGAAGATGATCTTGGAGGATTCAGAGGTAAAGAGCCGAGCTTGCTGGTCCTTCACCTCTCTAAGTTCCTCCCTCACATCCACCCCCCTCGACTGCAGAAGGAGCAGTTGTTGCAAATCTGTCTGGAGTTGACACAATTCCCTCTGACTCTGTCTTGCTTTCTGAACCCCTTTGGCTATGAAGAACCTCTTAATGTTCTCCTTGGTTGCTTCCCACCAGAGTGTCGGGGAGTCAAAGAGGGGCCTCACCGTTCTCCAACATGCGTAGTCCCTCTTTAGCTCCTCAACGTTCTCTGGGGTCAACAGCTTCACGTTTAACTTCCATGTCCCTCTGCCTGCCTTCCGGTCCTCCTGTAGGTGACAGGAAGCCTGAAGGAGGCAGTGGTCAGAGAAGAACACCGGCGTGAGGTTGGTGTGTCTCACCGTGACGGCCTTCGTGGTGAAGACGAAGTCTATCCGGGATCGGGCTGAACCGTCCGATCTCGACCAGGTGAACCGCGGCTGTGACCCGCCTGCAGGGTCGCTGAAGGCGTCGTGCAGCTTTGCGTCTTTTACCGTTTCCATCAGGAACTTGGACGTGCTGTCCAGTCTGTTGTCGGCACTGCCGGATCGTCCAGCCGCATCAATGATGCAGTTGAAGTCACCGGCCAGAACGAGCTGCCGGGACGTGGCCAACAGCACTGGGAGCTGCTGGAGAACGGCCAGCCGCTCGCTCCGCACGGGTGGGGCATACACATTTATCAGCCGGAGCGGAGAACCACGGTACATAACATCCTCCACGAGGAGACGCCCCGCAACCACCTCCCTGACCTCAGTGATGGCGAAGTTCCCTCCCCGCAGCAAGATCCCCAGGCCGGAAGCACGACAGTCATTGCCCCCCGACCACACCGACCGTCCGTGGGGCCACCATCGCGACCACCTCCGATAGCAGCGGAGGTGTGGCAACCCGCACTCTTGCAGAAAAGTCACATCTGCCTTGACCTTGGCCAGGTACTGTAAGGCATTAACACATCGCACAGTGCTCTTCACACTGCGCACGTTTAAGGATGCCAGTTTCAGCTCCATTAGAGTCACTGACCACTTTCATGTTCCCTCATGCCCACCGCTTCAGTGAATTGGCGCACCTGTCCTGGGCTCAGGTACCCGCCCTCCTCAGCGAGTTGGGTTTCCTGTGTCGTAACCAGAGGTGTCGTTGGGGGGGGGGTTGCTCGTTTTACCCCCTTCTGGGTGCGCCGCTTCCCCCGTCTCTCGTGGCTGGGGCACGGTGACTAACTTACTGCTCCCGGCTGCCCGGAGCTGGGGCCCATTGGCCTCTACAATGCTCCCGGTTTCCCGGAGCTGGGGCCCAACGGCCACTGCACTGATCCCGATGCCCTGGAGCTTGGCCCCACCGACTGCTGCGATGATCCCGGTCTCCAGGGCCTGGGGCCCAACGGCTGCTGTACTGCTCCTGATGTCCTGTGGCTGGAGCCCCTCGACCGCTGCTCTGCTCCCGATGTCCTGGGGCTGGTGCCCCTCGACCGCTGCTCTGCTCTCGGTCTCCTGGTGCTGGTGAACAATCGGCATGGACCTTCTCCTTTCCTCCCCGGTTTTCTTCTTGTGGGGTTTCCCGGTTGCCTCATCCTCCGACGAGGAGAGGTTGCTGCCTTCTGTCAGGGAGAGAGACCGTTTTTTGGGGGGTTTTTTGCGCTTGCCAACCCCTTCCGGCCTCTGCTCCTTGTGACCCTTCTGGTGTTTTCCATGCCTCACCATCGTCCAATTCAGCTCTCCTCCCTCCTCCTCCTCCTCCATTGACTCTCCCTCCTGGGCTTGGTGCTGGTGTTCTTCTGGCACTTGAGGGCTCGAGGTGGTTGGGCTGTCCTCATCCCTATTTCCCCTTTCTGCTGGGGGCTTGGCAGTGGTAGTGGGTGTCTCACCTGCCCTGGGGGTGCTGGAAACCACCCCTCTTGTTGCCTGTGCGTATGAGAAGGCTCTTTTTGGGCAGGCCCTGTAAAGGTGGCCTCCCTCCCCACACAGGTTGCAGTTCTTGCTGGCCTGGCAGTCTTTGGTCTCGTGACCCTCCGTTTTACAGTTTTTGCAGACCACTGCAGTGCATTGGGCCACCACATGCCCAGGTTTGTTACAAAGGTGACATCGAAATATCCATTACCTGGGAAGTCCTGGAGGCAGTAGATATCCCTGGGCTCGAACTTGCAGGTCTCCAGCAAGACCTTCTTTACAAACGTGTCTCGGCTGAAGGGCATGCCCTCGCTGAGGTCCTTCACACTAATCCTCAGGGTATTGCGGATACCCTGTCCTCTCGCTCCAATTGCAGCTGCCATTGCTACGATTTTTACACCGCAATCTGCAGCTCTTGTCCGTAATGGATCGCCAGCACGTCCTATACAACTTTTTTTTTTTTTTTTTTTTTTTTTTAAATTTCAAAATAGACTTTATTCATTGATAAATATATACAATTCCTGAACCATTCAAACAAACAAAATTCATCCGACATTTTCGGAGACTATACAAGTTTTTTCAGTACAATTTTTACATTTTTCAAATTTCACCAAACAGTCCCCCACCCGTGCCACTCTGTGGCCCCTGTCCAAGTAATAAATATATACATTGTTTACAGTGCGAAAATTCCATTTGACATTTTCACTTCCACAAATAATGTCCCCCACCCGTGCCACTCATGTGGCCCCCTGGCGTGGGATACCTTCCCTTAATTTAATTTGAGGGGCGTCTCCACCATACCGTGCCCCCTATGTCCAGCAGCGGAAGGACCCTAGACTGTGGCCCTCCCCCACCGAGCCTTGGCGTTGGCTGCACCAAGCTTCAGCGAGTCCCTTAGCACGTACTCCTGCAGTCTGCAGTGGGCCAGTCGGCAACATTCCCTGACGGACATCTCGCTCTGCTGGGTGGTGAACAACGCTCGGGCAGACCAAAGAGCGTCTTTGACCGAGTTGATGACCCTCCAGCAGCACTCGATGTCAGTCTCTGAATGTGTCCCTGGGAACAGTCCGTAAATCACAGAGTCCTCTGTGACGGAGCTGTTCGGGATAAATCGTTCCAGGGACCCTTGCATACCTCTCCAGACTCTTTTTGCAAACCCACACTCTGCAAAGAGGTGGGCAACCGTCTCCTCTCCACCGCAACCATCCCGGGGGCAGCGTGAGCTGGTGGTGAGGTTCCGACGGTGCAGGAAGGATCTAACTGAGAGGGCTCCCCTCACCGCCAGCCAAGCCAGGTCTTGGTGCTTGTTGGTGAGTTCTGGCGATGAGGCATTTTGCCAGACAAGCTGGGCAGTCTGCTCTGGGAACCACGCCACCGGATCCATCGAGTCCTTTCCCTGCAGTGCCTGCAGGACATTCCGTGCTGACCACTGCCCGATGGACTTGTGGTCAAAGGTGTTGGTCCGGAAGAAGCTTTCCACAGACGACAGATGGGGCGGCAATGTCCAGCTGACTGGCACATTGCGTGGCATCTGCGCCAGGCCCATCCTTCGCAACACCGGGGACAGGTAGAACCTCAGCAGGTAGTGACACTTAGTGCCCACGTGCCTTGGCTCTACACTCCGCCTGATGCAGCCACACACAAAGGTGGCCATCAGGATGAGGGCGACATTGGGCACGCTTTTACCCCCGTTGTCTGCCGACTTGTACATTGTGACCCGTCGCACCCGGTCCATCCTCGACCCCCAGATGAACTGGAAGACGGCCCGGGTGATCCCCGTGGCGTAGGAGGGAGGCACAGGCCACACTTGTGCCAAGTACAGCAACCCCGAGAGCACCTCACAACTAATGACCACATTTTTTCCGGTTATGGAGAGGGAGCGTTGCCTCCACAGCTCCAGCTTCCTCCCCACCTTGGCTATCTGCTCCAGCCAATTCTTGTTACTCGCCTCAGCCCCCCCGAACCAGATCCCCAGCACCTTCAAGAAGTCAGGCTTGATGGTGAAGGGGATGGAAGATCGGTCGGGCCAGTTGCCAAAGAGCATGGCCTCGCTCTTCCTGCGGTTCACCCTGGCTCCCGTGGCCGACTCAAACTGGTCGCAGATGCTGATCAATCTGCGGACCGACCTTGGATCCGAGCAGAAGACGGCGACATCGTCCATGTACAGGGAGGTCTTTACTTGAATGCCCCCACTGCCTGGCAATGTCACTCCTCTTATGCTCGCATCCTTCCTGATGGACTCGGCAAAAGGTTCAATACAGCAGACAAACAAGACAGGAGAGAGAGGGCAACCCTGCCTGACTCCAGACCTTACAGGGAAACTGTCTGATTCCCACCCATTGATTTGGACTGCACTACTGATATTGGTGTAGAGCAGTTTGATCCAATTTCGGATTCCCTCCCCAAACCCCATTTTAGAGAGCACGTCCCTCATGTACATGTGCGATATCCTGTCGAAGGCCTTCTCCTGGTTCAAACTGACTAGGCAGGCATCCACCCGTCTGTCCTGCACGTAGGCAATGGTATCTCTCAGCAGCGCTAGGCTGTCTGAGATTTTCCTGCCAGGTACAGCACAGGTTTGGTCCGGGTGGATTACCCGTCCCAGAGCAGACTTGACCCGGTTGGCGATGGCCTTAGACAGGATCTTGTAGTCTACATTCAACAATGTTATGGGTCTCCAATTCTTTATATCCTTCCTCTCCCCCTTCTGCTTGTAGATTAGGGTAATGCTGCCCTTCCTCATGGAGTCTGACATGCTGCCTGCTAGAAGCATGTCGTTGTACACTTCCAGCAGGTCCGGGCCCACCCAGTCCCACAGAGCCGAGTACAACTCAGCCGGAAAGCCATCGCTTCCGGGAGTTTTACTCGAGTCAAAGGAGCGGATGGAGCCAGTCAGCTCCTCTAGGGTCAGTGGTTGGTCCAGACTCTCCCGCTTGCTGTCCTCCAAGACCTCCGTGATAGAGGACAGGAAGTTCTGGGAGGCGGTGCTGTCTGTGGCCTTTCTGTCATACAATTCCGTGTAAAAGGATTTGCAGACCCTCAGCATGTCTGTCTGCGAGGATGCTACCGAGCCGTCCTCCTCCCTAAGGCTGTTGATCACAGAGCTCCCCCTGTGAACCTTATGGAAGAAGAAACGTGAGCACGTCTCATCCTGCTCCACATGGCGGACCCTGGATCGGAAGATGATCTTGGAGGATTCAGAGGTAAAGAGCCGAGCTTGCCGGTCCTTCACCTCTCTAAGTTCCTCCCTCACATCCACCCCCCTCGACTGCAGAAGGAGCAGTTGCTGCAAATCTGTCTGGAGTTGACACATTTCCCTCTGACTCTGTCTTGCTTTCTGAACCCCTTTGGCTATGAAGAACCTCTTAATGTTATCCTTGGTTGCTTCCCACCAGAGTGTCGGGGAGTCAAAGAGGGGCCTCACCGTTCTCCAACATGCGTAGTCCCTCTTTAGCTCCTCAACGTTCTCTGGGGTCAACAGCTTCACGTTTAACTTCCATGTCCCTCTGCCTGCCTTCCGGTCCTCCTGTAGGTGAGAGGAAGCCTGAAGGAGGCAGTGGTCAGAGAAGAACACCAGCGTGAGGTCGGTGTGTCTCACCGTGACGGCCTTCGTGGTGAAGACGAAGTCTATCCGGGATCGGGCTGAACCGTCCGATCTCGACCAGGTGAACCGCGGCTGTGACCCGCCTGCAGGGTCGCTGAAGGCGTCGTGCAGCTTTGCGTCTTTTACCGTTTCCATCAGGAACTTGGACGTGATGTCCAGTCTGTTGTCGGCACTGCCGGATCGTCCAGCCGCATCAATGATGCAGTTGAAGTCACCGGCCAGAACGAGCTGCCGGGACGTGGCCAACAGCACTGGGAGCTGCTGGAGAACGGCCAGCCGCTCGCTCCGCACGGGTGGGGCATACACATTAATCAGCCGGAGCGGAGAACCACGGTACATAACATCCACCACGAGGAGACGCCCCGCAACCACCTCCCTGACCTCAGTGATGGCGAAGTTCCCTCCCCGCAGCAAGATCCCCAGGCCGGAAGCACGACAGTCATTGTCCCCCGACCACACCGACAGTCCGTGGGGCCACCATCGCGACCACCTCTGATAGCAGCGGAGGTGTGGCAACCCGCACTCTTGCAGAAAAGTCACATCTGCCTTGACCTTGGCCAGGTACTGTAAGGCATTAACACATCGCGCAGTGCTCTTCACACTGCGCACGTTTAAGGATGCCAGTTTCAGCTCCATTAGAGTCACTGACCACTTTCCTGTTTCCTCATGCCCACCGCTTCAGTGAATTGGCGCATCTGTCCTGGGCTCAGGTACCCGCCCTCCTCAACGAGTTGGGTTTCCTGTGTCGTAACCAGAGGTGTCGTTGGGGGGGGCTGCTCGTTTTACCCCCTTCTGGGTGCGCCGCTTCCCCCGTCTCTCGTGGCTGGGGCACGGTGACTAACTTACTGCTCCCGGTTGCCCGGAGCTGGGGCCCATCGGCTGCTACAAAGCTCCCGGTTTCCCGGAGCTGGGGCCCATTGGCCTCTACAATGCTCCCGGTTTCCCGGAGCTGGGGCCCAACGGCCACTGCACTGCTCCCGATGCCCTGGAGCTTGGCCCCACCGACTGCTGCGATGATCCCGGTCTCCAGGGCCTGGGGCCCAACGGCTGCTGTACTGCTCCCGATGTCCTGTGGCTGGTGCCCCTCGACCGCTGCTCTGCTCCTGATGTCCTGGGGCTGGGGCCCCTCGACCGCTGCTCTGCTCTCGATCTCCTGGTGCAGGTGAACAATTGGCAAGGACCTTCTCCTTTCCTCCCCGGTTTTCTTCTTGTGGGGTTTCCCGGTTGCCTCATCCTCCGACGAGGAGAGGTTGCTGCCTTCTGTCAGTGAGAGAGACCGTTTTTTGGGGGGTTTTTTGCGCTTGCCAACCCCTTCCGGCCTCTGCTCCTTGTGACCCTTCTGGTGTTTTCCATGCCTCACCATCGTCCAATTCAGCTCTCCTCCCTCCTCCTCCTCCTCCATTGACTCTCCCTCCTGGGCTTGGTGCTGGTGTTCTTCTGGCACTTGAGGGCTCGAGGTGGTTGGGCTGTCCTCATCCCTATTTCCCCTTTCTGCAGGGGGCTTGGCAGTGGTAGTGGGTGTCTCACCTGCCCTGGAGGTGCTGGAAACCGCCCCTCTTGTTGCCTGTGCGTATGAGAAGGCTCTTTTTGGGCAGGCCCTGTAAAGGTGGTCTCCCTCCCCACACAGGTTGCAGTTCTTGCTGGCCTGGCAGTCTTTGGTCTCGTGACCCTCCGTTTTACAGTTTTTGCAGACCACTGCAGTGCATTGGGCCACCACATGCCCAGGTTTGTTACAAAGGTGACATCGAAATATCCATTACCTGGGAAGTCCTGGAGGCAGTAGATATCCCTGGGCTCGAACTTGCAGGTCTCCAGCAAGACCTTCTTTACAAACGTGTCTCGGCTGAAGGGCATGCCCTCGCTGAGGTCCTTCACGCTAATCCTCAGGGTATTGCGGATACCCTGTCCTCTCGCTCCAATTGCAGCTGCCATTGCTACGATTTTTACACCGCAATCTGCAGCTCTTGTCCGTAATGGATCGCCAGCACGTCCTATACAACTTTTTTTTTTTTTTTTTTTTTTTTTTTAAATTTCAAAATAGACTTTATTCATTGATAAATATATACAATTCCTGAACCATTCAAACAAACAAATTCATCCGACATTTTCGGAGACTATACAAGTTTTTTCAGTACAATTTTTTACATTTTTCAAAATTTCACCAAACAGTCCCCCACCCGTGCCACTCTGTGGCCCCTGTCCAAGTAATAAATATATACATTGTTTACAGTGCGAAAATTCCATTTGACATTTTCACTTCCACAAATAATGTCCCCCACCCGTGCCACTCATGTGGCCCCCTGGCGTGGGATACCTTCCCTTAATTTAATGTGAGGGGCGTCTCCACCATACCGTGCCCCCTATGTCCAGCAGCGGAAGGACCCTAGACTGTGGCCCTCCCCCACCGAGCCTTGGCGTTAGCTGCACCAAGCTTCAGCGAGTCCCTTAGCACGTACTCCTGCAGTCTGCAGTGGGCCAGTCGGCAACATTCCCTGACGGACATCTCGCTCTGCTGGGTGGTGAGCAACGCTCGGGCAGACCAAAGAGCGTCTTTGACCGAGTTGATGACCCTCCAGCAGCACTCGATGTCAGTCTCTGAATGTGTCCCTGGGAACAGTCCGTAAATCACAGAGTCCTCTGTGACGGAGCTGTTCGGGATAAATCGTTCCAGGGACCCTTGCATACCTCTCCAGACTCTTTTTGCAAACCCACACTCTGCAAAGAGGTGGGCAACCGTCTCCTCTCCACCGCAACCGTCCCGGGGGCAGCGTGAGCTGGTGGTGAGGTTCCGACGGTGCAGGAAGGATCTAACTGAGAGGGCTCCCCTCACCGCCAGCCAAGCCAGGTCTTGGTGCTTGTTGGTGAGTTCTGGCGATGAGGCATTTTGCCAGACAAGCTGGGCAGTCTGCTCTGGGAACCACGCCACCGGATCCATCGAGTCCTTTCCCTGCAGTGCCTGCAGGACATTCCGTGCTGACCACTGCCCGATGGACTTGTGGTCAAAGGTGTTGGTCCGGAAGAAGCTTTCCACAGACGACAGATGGGGCGGCAATGTCCAGCTGACTGGCACATTGCGTGGCATCTGCGCCAGGCCCATCCTTCGCAACACCGGGGACAGGTAGAACCTCAGCAGGTAGTGACACTTAGTGCCCACGTGCCTTGGCTCTACACTCCGCCTGATGCAGCCACACACAAAGGTTTTTTTTTTTAATTTCAAAATAGACTTTATTCATTGATAAATATATACAATTCCTGAACCATTCAAACAAACAAATTCATCCGACATTTTCGGAGACTATACAATTTTTTACATTTTTCAAAATTTCACCAAACAGTCCCCACCCGTGCCACTCTGTGGCCCCTGTCCAAGTAATAATATATACAGTGTAAAAATTCCATTTGACATTTTCACTTCCACAAATAATACACAAAGGTGGCCACTTGATCTTAGCCAAAAGGCCGAGAAGCAATAACCTGCAACTGCAGGTACCCTTTAACATCCTGCCTGCCCTCCCACTTCTGACCCAGACTGGGGGCCTGCAAAGGCCACCTCGCCGGACCCTCGCTAGCCCGGCCGCCGTTTGATGGCGTTTCTCCCCCCGGCCCTCTCTCTCTCCCTCTTCCTCTCCCTCTCCCCCATTTTCCCTCAAACTTTGCCCTGAATATGCGAAACTCTTGCAATCCCTCCAATCAGACGGGAGAGGCTGGTGCTTGCCTCTGTTGGTGTATATTGGAACTGCAGGTTACCAAGTCAAGTCAAGTCTAGTCAAGTCAAGTTTATTGCAGCTGGGATATTTATTGACATAAAGAAAGCAGTTGATACAATTAATCACGATATTTTATTAAAAAAATTGGAAAGGTATGGAATCAGAGGAATAGTACTGGACTGGATAAAAAGCTACTTAAGTAACAGGCAACAGTTTGTGAATCTGGGTAGTCATAATTCTACATGCTTGGATATTGTTTGTGGTGTACCACAGGGGTCAGTGCTGGGCCCAAAATTATTTATCATGTACATAAACGATATTTGTAATGTGTCCAATGCCTTGAGGCTGGTTTTGTTTGCAGATGATACAAATATTTTTTGTTCTGGGGAGAATTTAAAACAGCTATTGGATAAAGTAATAAAAGAAATGGGTAAATTGAAAATATGGTTTGATAGGAATAAAATTTCATTAAACTTGAGTAAAACTAAAATGTTATTTGGTAATTGCAGAATAAATAAACTAGTAAGTATAAAGATAAATGGGGTGGAAGTTGAACGAGTGCATGAAAATAAATTTCTTGGGGTTATAATTGACGATAAAATAAGCTGGAAATCACATATTAAACATGTAAAATTAAAATTGTCAAAAAGTATCTCTGTATTATACAAAGCCAAGCAGGCTCTGGATTACAAATCACTCCACATTCTTTATTGTTCATTAATCTTACCCTACTTAAATTATTGTGCAGAAGTCTGGGGCAATAACTATAAAAATTTGATACACTCATTAACCATGATGCAAAAAAGAGCAATTCATATTATACATAATGCCAAGTATCTGGGTCATACGAATCCATTATTTTTAGAGTCAAAATTATTAAAATTAGAAGATTTGGTTACATTCAAAACAGCTCAGATAATGTCTAGGGCCAAAAATAAAAATTTACCTGGAAACATTCAAAAATTATTTAACGAGCGTGTGGGGGGTTACAATTTAAGAGGAATATTTAATTTTAAGAAACAAAGAGTCCGTACGACTAGAAAAACCTTTTGTATTTTGGTTTGTGGAGTAGGAGTGTGGAACAAATTGAACGAGGAATTAAAGCAATGTACAAACATGAATCATTTAAAAATGATATATAAAAAAATAATTTTCAAGGGGTACCGGATGGAGGGGATGGTTGACAAGTGGGGGTTAATGTTTATCTATTGCTTTACAATTGTTTACTTATGTTTGGTTACTTCATATATAAAGTTTGTATGTGTATAATAGTTGTATGTATATATATGTCTGTAGGTATTATGGGAAAGTGCCTGGGGTAGTATTATTATTATTAATTAATTGATTTTTAAATATGGTAGAAGTGTTGGGGAAAAGGGGTGAGATTTAATAAGTTATTCTTCTTCTCACTCCTTTTTGAGCTTGTACAGACACAGAGTTGGACATTGGAAATTTGCTTTTTGTTCTTTTCATTGCTTATAAATATTGATTGTAATGTCCAATTGTTTGATAATTTCGATTTTGTTACTATTAATGTCTTTAATGTCTTTACTTGTTCGGTATAAATAAAATAAATAAATAAATAAATAAATAAATAAATAAATATTCGTCACATACACATACGAGATGTGCAGTGAAATGAAATGTGGACTTTGTGAAAAAGACAAACAAACAAACAACCGAACAAACTACAAACAGAATGGAACAGAATAGTAAGATTAAACGAGAACTTACCAGTTCGAAGTTTGATCTGTATTTTATGAGGAGTTACGATGAGGGATTACGTGAAGAACCCGCTCAGTGCGCAGGCGCGGCATACTACCAAGCAGCGGTGTGGAATCACAGATAGACACAGTTATTTGAAGTAAACATAGTAAAGATTAAGGAGACATCAGTTTACTAGTTTGATCTATATAATGAGGGTGGGAGCGGAGGGCACGTAATCCCTCATCGTAACTCCTCATAAAATACAGATAAAACTTCGAACTGGTAAGTTCTCGTTTAATCTTACTATTTTACTTCGGAGTCACGTGAGTGACTACGTGAAGATTTCAAAGGTCTGTGATTTCAAACCGTGTAACAGTTTTTATTTCACTCACTGCCGAAGTTCTTGAGGGAGGAAGTGTTATCGTAATCAACCAATGGATCTGTTTTTTCAAGAAACAGAAAGGTATTTATTAACAATAACAAAAATAAATGGCTCCCCCGAGCTTAAATTAAATATTTGCAGTTTGTAATATTCTGTCTGCAAATAAGTCAGGCTTTATCAACGGTTTATTATAAAAACATTCTGAACGTCGTTTCCCTCGACCATCCTGCCGTATTGAGAATGTGGTCAACCGAGACGTCCGTTCGTTCAGCCGCTGATGTCGATGCTGCCCTAGTGGAAGGGGATTTAAATGTATTAGTGTCTATTCCGGCAGCTTTCAGTACCTGTTTGAGCCACCGTGAAATGGTTTGGCTCGTTACCCCGCCATGAGGTTTCTTGTGGCTGACGCATAAGGCGTTTTCTCTCCATTTGAGATTGTGGGTTGTGTCTATATATTGTTGTAGATGGGTCACCACACACAACCTTGGCTCTGGTGGGTAGGCCCGGAATACCACCAGTGGATTGGGCGTTCCTGGCCTGCTTTGTTTCACCAGACCTAGAATGATGAACGTAATCTGGTCTGGGGCAACCACCATGTTGTCCAGTCTTAATTTGTGCAGCGACTGGACCCTCTGAGCGGATGCGAGTGCCATTTAACATGAGCGTCTTTAATGTAGATATCTCGAGGCTGAGGGATCTAGCTCGTGCCCATTCCCTGAGGTATGTCAATACCACACTGATATCCCAAACATGGGTATACCTGGGTTTAGGGGGCTTAATATTAAAAATGCCCTTCATGAGTTTTACCACCAGAGGATGGGATCCCATGGCCTGCTGTCCTGCTGGTTTTAGGTAAGCAGACAGGCCGCTTCGTGCTGTATTGATGGCACTGTAACTGATCCCTTCGTCATGGTGTACCATATAACCATATAACACCATATAACAATTACAGCACAGAAACAGGCCATCTCGGCCCTACAAGTCCATGCCGAACACATTTTTTTTCCCCTTAGTCCCACCTGCCTGCACTCATACCATAACCCTCCATTCCCTTCTCATCCATACCAATGAACCTGCCTCCACCACTTCCACTGGAAGCTCATTCCACACCGCTACCACTCTCTGAGTAAAGAAGTTCCCCCTCATATTACCCCTAAACTTCTGTCCCTTAATTCTGAAGTCATGTCCTCTTGTTTGAATCTTCCCTATTCTCAAAGGGAAAGGTTTGTCCACATCAACTCTGTCTATCCCTCTCATCATTTTAAAGACCTCTATCAGGTCCCCCCTTAACCTTCTGCGCTCCAGAGAATAAAGACCTAACTTATTCAACCTATCTCTGTAACTTAGTTGTTGAAACCCAGGCAACATTCTAGTAAATCTCGTCTGTACTCTCTCTATTTTGTTGACATCCTTCCTATAATTGGGCGACCAAAATTGTACACCATACTCCAGATTTGGTCTCACCAATGCCTTGTACAATTTTACATCCCAGCTTCTATACTCAATGCCCTGATTTATAAAGGCTAACATACCAAAAGCTTTCTTTACCTATATGAGATTCCACCTTCAAGGAACTATGCACGGTTATACCCAGATCCCTCTGTTCAACTGTATTCTTCAATTCCCTACCATTTACCATGTACGTCCTATTTTGATTTGTCCTGCCAAGGTGTAGCACCTCACATTTATCAGCATTAAACTCCATCTGCCATCTTTCAGCCCATTTTTCCAAATGGCCTAAATCACTCTGTAGACTTTGGAAATCCTTTTCATTATCCACAACACCCCCTATCTTGGTATCATCTGCATACTTACTAATCCAATTTACCACACCTTCATCCAGATCATTGATATACATGACAAACAACAAAGGACCCAACACAGATCCCTGAGGCACCCCACTAGTCACCTGCCTCCAACCCGATAAACAGCCATCCACCATTACCCTCTGGCTTCTCCCATTCAGCCACTGTTGAATCCATCTTGCTATTCCTGCATGTATACCCAACAGTTGAACCTTCTTAACCAACCTTCCATGAGGAACCTTGTCAAAGGCCTTACTAAATTCCATATAGATAACATCCACTGCTTTACCCTCGTCAATTTCCCTAGTAACCTCTTCAAAAAATTCAAGAAGATTAGTCAAACATGATCTTCCAGGCACAAATCCATGTTGACTGTTCCTAATCATACCCTGTTTATCTAGATGCTTATATATATTATCTCTAAGTATCTTTTCCATTAATTTGCCCACCACTGAAGTCAAACTAACAGGTCTATAATTGCTAGGTTTACTCTTAGAACCCTTTTTAAACAATGGAACAACATGCGCAGTACGCCAATCCTCGGGGACTATTCCCGTTTCTAATGACATTTGAAATATTTCTGTCATAGCCCCGGCTATTTCTACACTAACTTCCCTCAATGTCCTAGGGAATATCCTGTCAGGACCTGGAGACTTATCCACTTTTATATGTTTCAAAAGTGTCAGTACTTCTTTTACTTTGAACCTCATAGTATCCATAGCTACTCTACTAGTTTCCCTTACCTCACATAATTCAATATCCCTCTCCTTGGTGAATACCGAAGAAAAAAAAAATTGTTCAATATCTCTCCCATCTCTTTTGGCTCTGCAGATAGCTGTCCACTCTGTCTCTCCAATGGACCAATTTTATCCCTCGTTATCCTTTTGCTATTAATATAGCTGTAGAAACCCTTTGGATTTACTTTCACCTTACTTGCCAAAGCAACCTCATATCTTCTTTTAGCTTTTCTAATTTCTTTCTTAAGATTCTTTTTACATTCCTTATACTCCTCAAGCACTTCATTTACTTCATGCTGCCTATAGTTATTGTAGATCTCCCTCTTTTTCCGAACAAGATGTCCAATTTCCCTTGAAAACCAGGGCTCTTTCCAATTTTTACTGTTTCCTTTCAACCGAACAGGAACATAAAGATTCTGTACTCTTAAAATTTCCCCTTTAAATGTCCTCCATTTCTCTTCTACATCTTTCCCATAAAACAAAATTTCCCAGTTCACGCCTTTTAAATCATCTCGCATTGCATCAAAGTTAGCCTTTCTCCAATCAAAAATCTCAACCCTAGGTCCAGTTCTGACCCTCTCCATAATTATATTGAAACTAATGGTATTGTGATCACTGGACCCGAAGTGCTCCCCAACGCATACCTCCGCCACCTGTTCCGTCTCATTTCCTAACAGGAGGTCCAGCACTGCCCCTCCTCTAGTAGGTACCTCTATGTATTGCTGCAAAAAACTATCCTGCACACATTTTACAAACTCCAACCCATCCAGCCCATTTACAGAATGTGTTTCCCAGTCTATCTGTAGATGGGCCAGGAACTCCAGCACGTCGGTGGTTGTGGCAGTTGCATATGTTGTCCCTGTTTCCTGGCAGTACTTCTCCCATTTTTGATACAGGTTAAATACTGCCTCCTGTGGATGTTCGCAGGGATGCCGACATGGTGGTAATAGTTCATTCGTATAATCCCAGTCCCTGGTAAGGTCTATTCAAAACCTACAACCCAGGAGTTTGATGTTTTCATGGCATGGGTGGCTTATGCCTGATACTGGGTGAGTCAACAACCGTGGTCCACTAGGGAAATCCATAGGCGAGTCGACCACCATGTCGTGAAGAACTGGGAGCCATGGCTGTGTAGGCCAGTCGGGCACCATCAATATCCCAGAAGCAGAGTCCATCTGTATTGCGAAGTACCCGACTGATGAGGCAGAAGGGAGGGAAAGCAAAAAGCAGAAATTCCCCCAATCCAGCGTGTAGGCATCTACCGCTGCTGCCTCTGGTCTGGTTCCCAAGTCACATACATAGGTAACTGGTGATTCCATCTTGATGCAAACAAATCAATATCTGGCGTTCCATATTGCTTAATAACTTTAGCAAATATTTTGGGTTTAACATCCATTCGATGTTATCATTAAATTTTTCCGTGACCTGGTGTCTGCCACTGTATTTAGCTTACCTAGTAGATAGGCAGCCGATAGTAAAATATGTCTTTCGACACCATTGCCAGATCTGATTGACCAATTTGTCGCACGATAATGATTTTGTGCTCCCCATATGGTTAATATTAGCCACCACCGTAGTATTATCGATCCATTTTAGATGCATATGTGTTTAAAATCATAATAGGCGCTCAACATTTCTAAATTGATGCCCAGTGTGTGTGGTAATGATGACTCTGGTTTAGTCCATCTGGCACCTGTGCTGGATATGGAGTTAGTTGCCCCCCCCCCCCCCCCCCAGGCTTGAGCACTGGCATCTGATTAATAACTAAAGTAGGTTTAGTGATGATGATAGGGCTGAAACTGTGCCACACATTCTCTGCCCCCCCCCCCCCCCCACTGTAGCTCTGATATAGCTCCAGTGGGTAATTTCATGATTCGATCATAGTGACCCGAATATCGTTTTAGTGCATGTACCTTTGTTCTTTGTAGATTTTGATAGTGCAAAGGTCCGATTTGTCCATGGTAGTAGATGGCTTCAACCTAGATTTATCTGGAGTAGGACGAACCCCAGCGTTTCAAGGAGCTGTTTTGTAGCTAATACTGCTGCCACAGCCAATTCCTTCGTTTCACTACTGTGAGAATATCATCCAGATATGCTATGACAATATGCTTTTGTTTCCTTAGTATTCCCATGGCTACTTTTAATATTTTGATGAATTGTCTAGGGGCTGAAGTTAGACCATTGGGCAATGCTCTATACTGCCACAGCTGCCCCAACCAGATAAATTTTAGGTATCTGCAATGATCCTTGTGTATGGGTATTAGATAGTAAGCATCTTTTAATATCAATGCTTGCCATAAAGTATCCTTTGGAGATCAGTTGTCTGGCAGTAACAAACGTCTCCATCTTGAAATGTATATACTCAACAAACTTATTTAGTGATGTTAAGTCAATGATGATGCGACTTCCACCATCTTTTTTGATTTTAGTGACTATATTCGATACAAATTCGAAAGGTTCATGTTTGGTCTTTTTGATGACCCCCTTTGTGATAAGCATCACCAGTTCAGCTTGTCCCTCCGCTTTTCTTCCTCGGAGGGAGTAAGTTCCCTTAGGGGCCAATGTTGAACTGGCGGTAATATCTCTGATATAACTGAATTTTGTATCCGCTAATGTTGTTGAGTATATACTAGTTGCTCGTGACATCCCATGCTTCTTTAAACAAGTGTAATCGCCCCCTGTTAGTAGAGCACCCTTGTTCTCTATATGCTGGCAGGAACCAGACCCACCTACCTCCATGGTTATGGGTATTCTTCTGTTTCCTCCCGGTCCAACGAGTCTTACACGTCGTATGACGTGGTGGGGGTGGCGCATTTTCCCTGGGGACTGCTCTGGGCCCTGGCCTGAAAGGCTTACAGGATTGGCATGCAGGCCCCGAGCTTTCACCAGTACCATAAGGTATACCCAGCTGGTGGATGCATTAGAGGTACTGCTGACTGGTTTACGTGTGGTGCTCATTCCTGACCCTGCCGCCTTACCCCGATATTTTTGACACGTCGTCCAGTTTTTTGAAAAACTTTGTTTGAAGAAGGGTTTCGGCCCGAAACGTTGCCTATTTCCTTTGCTCCATAGATGCTGCTGCACCCGCTGAGTTTCTCCAGCTTTTTTGTGTACCTTTTTTAAAAACTTGGCTTGATCACGGATCCTGCTGTCTGGCTAAGTTGTTGTGAGGTCGGCGTTCTCACAGTCCTGTGAATTTTTAGTTGAGGGCAGGTTTTATAACTTCCTGAGAAGTTGCGGAGCACTGCGAACAGTAGGGTCAGGTGTTTTGCCATACTACCCTGACCTCTGGAAGAGCATGTGAATGATAGCCGGCATCAGGCATATCAAATTCATTTTTAAATATTGGGTTTTTTGAGAGCGATGCTCAATGTATCCCCCAATAATGGTGGGCACTTTGAGTAATGCAATTTAGGGGAGGCGTGATGAATCCAACACCTCACGACTACCTGTCTTGGAGAGGTTCTTTGAAAAGAACAGGTAGTAAGCTGGTCCGTCAGTCGAGACTGAAATTTATCTCGCTAGTGGTGAAGCCACATAGCGGCCACACCCAGCAGCTCTTCCTGATCCTGTACCTCAAGCATACTCCCGATGTTGTTCAGCCAGTGACCCCTCTTCTTGACCAGCCCAGCTCTGGTCCCATCAATCCCTCGACAAGGGAGATGGCCAGTGCAATAGCACTGGAGTGGGAGTGTTAGCTCCCTTGGCGGACTTGCCCCTGCTCCTGAGGCAGTCTTGCTGGAGTTTTTAGCTCCATGACCTTCCTCTGGCTTGGGGAAACAGACACTCTTGTTTCTTGTTTGAAGTGCTGATCCCATCTTCCGTGTCTGTCTCCAGCCTGAGGTTGGTCCTGACCTTGCTGTTAGAGGCTGTCTGCCGTTTTCGGGCGGCATTTCAGTGGTTCTCGGGCGGCGAGTCTCCTTGTCGGGAGTCTGCAGGGGTGCCGGACAGTTTTTAAATTTCCCTCCGGTCCGCTGCTGTTAGTCAAACAGCTGTTTAGCGGACCGGGCATCAGCGCAGCACCCGTGTCTGTGGACCGCAGCGTGTGCGGTCCCGTTGCCGCCTCTCCCCCCTCCACTGTCGGCTCCTTGCCTGGAGTCGAACGGGGGCCGCTTCCCTCTGCTGCTTTGCTCCCCCTGGAGCAAAAAACACAAGGTAAAGACCGATGAAGGTAAGTACTTACCTAACGTTCCTTTCTTTCTGGCTAGTAGCGGGAGCGCCCGACTCCCGCTTGGCCGCTGTTGCACTGCTGCGTTAATGACGCGCCTGCGCACTGAGCGGGTTCTTCACGGAATCACTCACGTGACTCCGAAGTAAATTCACATATTCTTTTACATATTAAATATTGTGGGCGGAAGGAAAAATGGGAAAAAAAACAATTTAAAAAAAGCAGTAGAGTGGTACAGTAAAGTTAGTCCCTGGTGAGATAGGAGTTTACATTCCTATTGGCCTCTGGGAAGAAACTCCTTCTCAACCTCTCCATTCTCGCAGCATGGCAACGGAGGCGTTTGCCTGACCGTAGCAGCTGGAACAGTCCGTTGCAGGGGTGGAAGGGGTCTCCCATGATCTTATTGGCTCTGGGGTTGCACCTCCTGATGTATAGTTCCTGTAGGGGGGTGAGTGAAGTTCCCATAGTGTGTTTGGCCGAACACACTACTCTCTGCAGAGCCTTCTTGTCCTGGGCAGAGCAATTCCCAAACCAGATGGTAATATTTCCGGACAAGATGCTTTCCACAGCCGCTGAGTAGAAGCACTGGAGGATCCTCGGAGACGCTCTGAATTTCCTCAATTGCCTGAGGTGGTAAAGGCGCTGCCTTGCCTTACTCACGAGTGCTGCGGCGTGTGATGTCCATGTCATAATAATAATAATAATAATATCTTTTATTGTCATTGCACAAAAGCGCAACGAGATTTGGTATGCAGCTTCCATCCGATGTCATAACATAAATAACTAATAAAATTTAGATTTAGATACCCAGTGAACATGGATTGTAAAAAGAACAGCAAAATAGTCAAAACAGTTCAAACAGACTAAAGTGCAGATGTGTCTGCGGAGATGTGGACTCCCAGATATTTAAAACAGTTCACCCTATCCACAGGATCCCCATTTATCCTCAATGGAGTGTACGTCCTCGGATGATGTGCCCTCCTAAAGTCCACGATCAGCTCCTTAGTTTTTTTGATGTTCAAGAGGAGGCTGTTATCCTGGCACCAGAGTGCTAGATCAGCCACCCCCTCCCGGTAGGCCTTCTCATCGTTGTCTGTGATCAGGCCCACCACCACAGTGTCATCAGCAAACTTGATTATCGAGTTGGAGCTGAACCTGGCCACACAGTCATGTGTGTACAGGGAGTACAATAGGGGGCTGAGGACGCAACCCTGGGGCGATCCTGTGCTCAGGGTGAAGGACCTCGATGTATTCCCTCACATCTTGACCACCTGGGGCCTGGCGGTGAGAAAGTCCAGGACCCAGACACACAGGGGGGTGTTGAGCCCCAATTCCAGTAGCTTCCCGGCCAGTCTGGTGGGGACTATCGTGTTGAAGGCTGAACTGAAGTCTATGAACAGCTTCCTCCCGTAGTCCCCCCTTCTGGCTGTCAAGATGAGAGGGAGCGGTGTGCAAAACCTGGGAGACCGATCTGTTCGGACGGTATGCGAACTGCAACGGGTCCATGTTGCGAGGGAGGAAGGCGCAGATGTGTTTCTTCACCAGCCTCTCAAAGCATTTCATGACTACCGAGGTGAGGGCCGTCATTCAGACAGGCTGGGGAGGCATTTTGGTACCGGTACAATGATGGATTTTTTGAAGCAGGCAGGGTCCACGGACTTGTCCAGGGAGAGGTTGAATATTGTAGTGAGCACCGGAGCTAGCTGCATAGCACAGGACTTGAGTACTCACCCCGAGATGCCATCGGGGCCTGCAACTTTCCTCGTGTTCACCCGTGTCAGAGCCCTCCTCACATCGTGCTCGGACAACGAGAACCCTCATCTGTGCTAGCGGGACATCTGTTGGTCTATAGTGGAACTGCAGGTCACCCTTATCTGTGCTAGCGGGACATCTGTTGGTCTATAATGGAACTGCAGGTCACACTCATCTGTGCTAGCGGGACATCTGTTGGTCTATAATGGAACTGCATGTCACACTCATCTGTGCTAGCGGGACATCTGTTGGTCTATAGTGGAACGGCAGGTTAGCGAGACTTCTGTTGGTGGAAATTTGGTGTAAACCAGCATCTACCGTTCCTTCCTACAAGTGACATTTACTGTGCTATCGAGTCTGTGGAGAAGGGTCTTGAACCAAAACTTTGCCTGTCCATTACATGGTAAATGGTAGGGAATTGAAGAATACAGTTGAACAGAGGGATCTGGGTATAACCGTGCATAGTTCCTTGAAGGTGGAATCTCATATAGATAGGGTGGTAAAGAAAGCTTTTGGTATGCTAGTCTTTATAAATCAGAGCATTGAGTATAGAAGCTGGGATGTAATGTTAAAATTGTACAAGGCATTGGTGAGACCAAATCTGGAGTATGGTGTACAATTTTGGTCGCCCAATTATAGGAAGGATGTCAACAAAATAGAGAGAGTACAGAGGAGATTTACTAGAATGTTGCCTGGGTTTCAACAACTAAGTTACAGAGATAGGTTGAATAAGATAGGTCTTTATTCTCTGGAGCGCAGAAGGTTAAGGGGGGACCTGATAGAGGTCTTTAAAATGATGAGAGGGATAGACAGAGTTGATGTGGACAAGCTTTTCCCTTTGAGAATAGGGAAGATTCAAACAAGAGGACATGACTTCAGAATTAAGGGACAGAAGTTTAGGGGTAATATGAGGGGGAACTTCTTTACTCAGAGAGTGGTAGCGGTGTGGAATGAGCTTCCAGTGGAAGTGGTGGAGGCAGGTTCATTGGTATCATTTAAAAATAAATTGGATAGGCATATGGATGAGAAGGGAATGGAGGGTTATGGTATGAGTGCAGGCAGGTGGGACTAAGGGGAAAAAACATTTGTTTGGCATGGACTTGTAGGGCCGAGATGGCCTGTTTCCGTGCTGTAATTGTTATATGGTTATATGGTTATATGGTTATTACCTGCATAGATGCTGCCTGTACTGCTGAGTTCCTACATCACTTTCTGTTCTACGTAAGATTCTAGCAGCAACAGTTCCTAGTGTCTTTAACAAGACCAATTGTTGGTGTAATGGAGACATAAGACACTGCAGCTGTGGAATCTTGAGCAAAACACAAAGCGCTAGAGGAAGTTAGTGGTTCAAGACAAAACAAGAGGAAGTTAGTGGTTCAAGCAGCAGGGACTAGACAGACGGTCGGTTCAGGCCTGAAGAAGTGTGGTGCAGCTGGTAGAGCTGCTGCCTCACAGTGTCAGAGGCCCAGGATCGATCCTGACCTCCGACGCTATCTCTGTGGAGTTTGTACATTCTCTCTGTGAGTGATGTAGATTTCTCAGGGTGTTCCAGTTACCTCCCACATCCCAAAGATATATGGGTTTGTAGGTTAAATAGTCGAGTAAAATTGCCCCTAGTGTGCAGAGAGTGGATTAGAATGTGGAATTATATAGAACCGGTGTGAATCAGTCTGAAGAAGGGTCTCGACCTGAAATGTCACCCATTCTTTCTCTCCAGAGATGCTGCCTGGCCTGCTGAATTACTCCAGCATTTTGTATCTATGATCGATAGTGTAGACTTGGAGGGCCGAAGGGCCTGTTTCCAGGCTGTATCTCAAAACCAAACGGCTCTGACCTGAAACATCTCCTGTCCATTCCCTCCTCTGATGCTGCCTGACCCGTTGCATTCCTCCAGCTCCTTCTAATAGAGCCTCAGATGCAGACATGTTACAGAATATCAGCGCAGCCCTTCCCCAACCTCCAATTGCAAGTAATAATGTGGATCCTGCTGATCTGGCTCTACACAGATTTCGTGTTTGGGCCCTTAAGGAACCTACTCTTTCTCTGCTTAATCTTGCCAAGGCCATTTCATGCCCTCTTAATCCTCCTCATTTCTTTATCTTCTCTCCTGCATCACGTGTAAACCTCAAAGCACCCCCTCCATTTCAAATGCTCATACCTAACAATTGCTTTAGTACTCCCTCCTTCTCCACGACTATCTTTAAACTTCCTGAACAGAGCAGCACGGTGGAGCAGCTCCATAGTTGCAGGTTTGATCCTGAATACGGGTGCTGTTTGTACATTCTCTTTGTGGGTTTTCTCCGAGATCTTCAGTTTCCTCCCACACTCCAAATGTGTACAGGTTTGAAGATTAATTGGCTTGGTATGAATGTAAAATTGTCCCTAGTGTGTGTAGATAGTGTTAATGTGCAGGGATCATTGGTGGGTACAGACTAGGTGGGCCAAAGGGCCTCTTTCCGTGCTGTATCTATGATCATTCTCCCTCATACAAGACTCAATGGTCCCTGGAGTGGGAGCACACGTTGACCACATGCACTTTGGCTGCTTCCTGGAACCGCTGGGAACCACAGGGGGTTGCGTGCATCAAGGTTCAATGTTCAAGGACATCACATTTTAGTTAATACCTAGATAGACACAAAATTCTGGAGTAACTCAGCGAGACAGGCAGCATCTCTGGAGACAAGGAATGGGTGACGTTTCCGGTCAAGACTTCTTCAGACCAATAATGTCTAATACTAATGTTTTGCTTAGATAACTGTTTTATGTTTTATTTTTTTTAGTTGACATTTCCTTAGAATGTATTAGTTGTTCTTTAAACCTGTAATAAACTTAAAAGATGATTCCAGTCAATGTTGGGAAAGTTATAGGGGGACTTGTCTCCCCCATGTTTTGTGACCCAGGCCCAGGTCGCCTGCGTGCCCCGGGACTGGTTGTTGCGCCCAGGTCGGCTGACAGGTCTGGCTGCAGTTCCCAAGTCAGCTCACTTGCCCAGGGACTGGCTGCAGTTCCCAGGTCGGCTCGCTTGTCCCAGGGACTGGCTGCAGTTCCCCGATCGCCTGCGTGCAGGGCCGGATTTAGATGAAGAGAGGCCCTAAGCTGTTCCACTTGTGAGGCCCCTCCCAATCCCCCACCCCCACAACTAGAGGAAGATGGTCCACCAGATTGACACCAATTTGCAGCCGAGCATGGCCAATGAGATAAGGGTCTGGAAAGCTGCCCTTTTATTTATTTATTTATTGCCAATGCTAGTGTCGAGTTATCGACTTAAAACACTATTATTCTGAAATGGAGGGCAAGGAAAATTACTGAAGGGTTGTTTAGGGACTACAGTGCGTTGTGACAGCATATGTAAGAAAGGCCTATGACAGTGTCAAAAATATTATACACCTTGCAGGGCTCTCACTTAATTTATTTTCTCTGTTGTCAGCCAGGCAACATTGGCAGCTTTTTAAGTTGCTAAATGACAGTTTAGGTGGTCATTTAAGACGGCTTGCATGACGCGTGCGATAATGTGCTCGGATGAAGTGCGTAGTTACCAGTTGGAATTATGCTCAATGAAGCATTCACATATTATTTCTGCTTCAAATAAAGTCACAAACTAAACATATTCACCAATCAAGACATGATAGATACCACAATGACATGCAGCAAAATTATAATACGGTATCTCAACTCTTTTTACACTTTGCAATGAATGCAATTTCTATTATTTCTCTCCACTTCCAAACAAAAATGTGGTTGGATTATTCAGCGTATGATCAACCTCGGTGAGACCAAGCACAGGTTTGGCGATCACTTCACACAACACCTCCAATCAGTTCGCAATAACCAACCTGATCCCCCAGTGGCTCAACACTTCAACCCCCCCTCCCATTCCAAATCCAATCTTTCTGTCCTGGGCCTCCTCCATGGCCAGAGTGAGGCCCACCGTAAATTGGAGAAGCAGCACCTCATATTTGCTTGGGCAGTTTACACCCCAGTGGTATGAACATTGACTTCTTCAATTTCAGGTAGTCCCTGTTTTCTCCTCCCCTTCCAAGCTCTCCCTCAGCCCACTGTCTCCGCCTCTTCCTTTCTTCTTCGCGTCCCCTGCACCCTCACATCAGTCTGAAGAAGGGTCTCGACCCGAAACGTCGCCAATTTCCTTCGCTCCATAGATGCTGCCTCACCCGCTGAGTTTCTCCAGCATTTTTGTCTCCCCATTCACACAAGTTCTGTTATCCCACTTTCCTCACCCACTCTCTACACATTAGGGACAATTTTACAGAGACAAGTGAACCTACAAAGCCAATGCATCTTTGGGATGTGGAAGGAAACCCACACGCTTGCAGGGAGAATGTGCAAATTCAACACAGACAGTGGCTGAGGACAGGATCGAACACAGATCTCTGGTGTGCGAGGCAGCAAGCCTACCAGCTGTGCCACTATATTTTGTTTTCCAACACACAAAAAATTATTCGTTGATAACTTTGGTTACTAAAAAAAATGAAAATATCCATTTTCAGTCTTAAATCTCCAATGTCCCCCTTTACAACTACTGTATGTTTTAATTCAGTTCAAGACTATGGGGCAGTACATTGGCCATAAAGTTGCTGACTAAAAGTGCCAGAGACCCGATATTGATCCTGAATATGGGTATTGACTATATGGAGTTTACTCCTTTTCCCTTTGATCGTGTGGGTTTTCTCCGGGTGCTCTAGTTTCCTTCCACATTCCAAAGGTGTGCAGGAACCTTTTTCAGATCCAACCCAAAACGTAATATTTTCCTTTTGTCCAGAGATTTTGTCTGATGTGTTCAGTTACTCCAGCTTTTTGTGTCTATCTTCAGTTTAAACCAGCATCTGACCTGTTGAGTTACTCCAGCTTTTTGTGTCTATCTTCAGTTTAAACCAGCATCTGCAGTTCCTTCCTACAAACACGATACTATACGATAGCATTTTACTAATCCCAGGAGGGAAATTATGTGTGTGTGTGTGTGTGTGTGTGTGTGTGGGTGTGTGTGTGAGTGTGTGTGTGTGAGTGTGTGAGTGTGTGTGTGAGTGTGTGAGTGTGTGTGTGTGTGTGAGTGTGTGAGTGTGTGTGTGTGAGTGTGTGTGTGTGTGTGTGAGTGTGTGTGTGAGTGTGTGTGAGTGTGTGTGTGTGTGTGAGCGAGTGAGTGAGTGTGAGTGTGTGTGTGTGTGTATGTGTGTGTGTGTGTGAGTGTGAGTGTGTGTGTGTGTGTGTGTGTGTGTGTGTGAGTGTGTGTGTGTGTGTGAGTGTGTGTGTGTGAGTGTGTGTGAGTGTGTGTGTGTGTGTGTGTGTGAGTGTGTGTATCTTATACACCCACACACATATATCTATATTTATATAGTTATATATAAATATAGATATAGATATATGTGTGTGGGTGTATAAGATACACACACACACTATATTTACATAGTTATATATAAATATACACCGTTTTGTTTTCTTGTTTATAACATTGTTCACAGAGTACTATGTTTACATATTCTGTTGTGCTGGTGCAAGTAAGGATTTCATTGTTCTAACTGGGACGTGAGAGAATAAAACACTCTTGACTCTTGCCTCACTCCGCTAATGTGTGGGTTAGAACTAGTTTTTTCCAATTCAATTCAATTCAATTGAACTTTAATGTCATCGCACAAATACAAGTATCAGTACAACGAAATGCAGTTTTGCGTCAGTCCGTAGTAGTTGTACATAAAGAAAAACAAAAAAAATAGAAAGAGGGAAGATACAGAATAATCAGGAAATACAGAATGATTAAACAAAGGGGACAGAGGGACCAGAGAAATCTATCGTCGGGACTCCGAGTTCAGCAGTGTGATTGTGTTGTTATAGAAGCTTTTCCTCATCCTACTAGTACGTGACCTGAGGCTCCTGTACCGCCTCCCTGATGGGAGGAGGGCAAACAGTCCATGGTTGGGGTGTGAGGGGTCTTTGATGATCTTCCCAGCCCGTCTCAGACACCGTTTTCGGTGGAGGGCATCCATGGCAGGGAGCGGGGCACCGATGATGTGCTGCGCGGTTTTCACCACCCGTTGTAGTGCCTTCCTGTCCGCAGCAGTGCAGCTGCTGTACCATACCGTGAAGCAGGTGGTCAGGATACTCTCTATGGTACAGCGGTAAAAGTTGGTCAGGATCCGGGGGGACAGGTGGGCTTTCTTGAGCCTCCTAAGGAAGTAAAGGCGCTGCTGTGCCTTTTTGATCAGCTTGGAGGTGTTGAGGGACCAGGACAAATCCTCCGAGATATGTACTCCGAGGAATTTATAGCTGGAGACGCGCTCCACCTCAGTCCCGTTTATATGGATGGGGGTATGACTGCCTCCTCTGGTCTGCCTGAAGTCAACAATAATCTCCTTCGTCTTTTTGGAGTTGAGGACGAGGTTATTGTTGGCACACCAGGTGGTCAGGTGCTGGATCTCATCCCTGTAGGCTGACTCATCGTTGTCGCTGATCAGTCCTACTACCGTGGTATCGTCAGCAAACTTAATAACGGCGTTGGATCCGTACTTTGGGATGCAGTCGTGGGTGAAGAGGGAGTAGAGGAGAGGGCTGAGCACACAGCCCTGTGGCACTCCTGTGTTCAGTGTTATAGTGGAGGAGGTGAGGTTATTGACCCTAACAGACTGTGGTCTGTTAGTGAGGAAGTCCAGTGTCCAGTTGCAGAGGGAGGTGGAGATGCCAAGTCCACTGAGTTTGGTGATCAAGCTGGCTGGGATGACGGTGTTAAAGGCAGAGCTGGAATCAATGAACAGCAGCCTGATGTAGGAGTTGTTGTAGTCCAGGTGGGTCAGGGCAGAGTGTAGGGCCGCCGATATGGCGTCCTCTGTAGACCTGTTGGTCCGGTAGGCAAACTGGTGGGGTCCAGTGTGGGGGGGAGGCAGGCTTTGAGGTGAGCCAAGATCAGCCGCTCAAAGCACTTTGCAATGACAGGGGTGAGTGCCACTGGGCGGAAATCGTTGAGACTCCCTGTAGCTGACTGTTTGGGCACTGGCACGATGGTTGATGTCTTGAGGCAAGTGGGGACAACACCCTGGGCCAGTGAGAGATTGAAAATGTCCGCGAGGACTGGGGATAGTTGTCCAGCACATGCCCTAAGCACCCGGCCAGGGATGCCATCGGGGCCGGCAGCTTTGCGCTCATTCACCTTGCTCAGTGCATCTTGTACAGCAGAGGTGGAGAGGCTGAGAGGTTGTTCATTCGGGGGTGGAGCAACTTTAATGGCTGGGGTTTTGTTGTCCCGGTCAAAGCGAGCATAGAAGTGGTTTAGCTCATCAGGCAGGGTGTCGTTGTCTGGGGGAGGTGTGTTAACTTTCTGATAATCGGCAAGGGATTTGATTCCTTGCCACATGCGCCTGGGGTCAGAGTTGTTGTGGAAATGCTCCTCAATCCGCCGTTTATGATTTAGTTTAGCAGTCCTAATTCCCATTTTCAGATTGGCCCTGGATGAGCTGTATCCCTCAGCGTCGCCAGATCTGAAAGCGGCATCGCGAGCCTTCAGTAGGAGTCTGACCTTCCTGCTCATCCACGGCTTCTGGTTAGGGAAGGTCTTTATCTCCTTGTGGGTAGTGACATTATCGGTACAGAATTTTATATAGTCCAGAACTGTTGAGGTGTACGAGTTGATGTCCACTTGTGAATTGGAGGTGGACTGAGTAGCAAAGAGACTCCAGTCTGTCTGCTGAAACTGCTCCTGTAACGTGTACGGGTGATCGGTGGTCGGCATGGACTCAGTGGGCTGAAGGGCCTGTTTCCACGCTGTATCTTTAAATTAAACTAAAAACTCTAAAACCAGAGGGAACCTAAAGAAGGGTCTCTACCTGAAATGTCACCCAATTTCTTCTATCCAGAGTTGCTGGCTGCTCCTTGGAGTTCCCCCGCACAATTAAAGCATGAAATAGTCTTCACCCTACCATAGTTACCCAACCAGACGCAACTAAATTTAAGGTAGCTCTTTTTCCCCCAAGAACCCTTTTTTGTTTAAGTCCAAGTCAAGAGTCAAGAGTTTTATTGTCATGTGTCCCAGATAGGACAATGAGATTCTTACTTGCTGCAGCACAACAGAATTTGTAAACATAATACAGAACAGGAGATAACATTTCAGTGTGTTTATATACCATAGACCATATTTATACAAATAAATAAACAGATAAAATGCAATAGGCTGTTATTGTTCAGTCCTCCACCACCACCAGTTTAAATTCCATTTAGAATATTTATGGAGGACCAGGAAACCAGAAGCAAGAGTTACTCCAGGGAGTTACTCCAGTTCCAGGGTCAGTGAGTGATTCTGCGTTGGTTTTCAGCGGTCGCAGTGAGGTGGCGACCGGACAGCAATGGCAGCCAGATCTCCCACAATTCAAAGCGAGGGAGAAAGTGCCCAGCGCCGAACAGTTACCGTGGCAGTGCGCATGCGCAGGGCGGCCGATGATGTGCTGGCCGTGGTTGTGCGCATGTGCAAGGCGGCCGGTCGTGCCGGCAGATGAGGAGCGAGCGGAGAGCGGAGACCTGGACATGGATACGGATGGTGAGCGGAGACGGAGATTGACAGAGAGAGAGAGAGAGAGGGGGGGGGGGGAGCGCTCAGAGTTGAACGGCAGGTGTCTTGCCTTGGCCGGAGGCCCCCTAGATCTCAAGGCCCTAGGCTTAAGCATATGAAGCCTTTATGTAAATCCGGCCCTGCCTGCGTGCCCCAGGTCTGGCTGTAGCGCCCAGGTCGGCTCGCTTGCCCCAGGTGCCGACTTTTGGGAAGCCTCGTGCATCGTCCCATCACAGCGATCATCGCCCCTTTTAGTATTTCTGCCTGTTTATCCTCATTGGCAGATCCCTCCATGATTTCCTTCCTCAGCACTGATCAGCAATGCAACATCCTCTCCTCTGTTACAGCACCTCTGGGGGTCTATGTTGTGAGAAAGGGCTTCGAGCTGGGAGTTGAATGTTGAGCTTTCTCCACCATCTATTCTCCAACTTTAGCCACGACAGCTGGGTAGCTGCAGAGAGGTAGGTCCAGAAGCAGAGACCGCCACAGCCCAGCAATCTCAGCTGCAATAGACATTTTAATCAGGAGCAACATACAAAATCCAGGAGCAATATGATACAATGCACTGCCATTAAAAACACAATATTTCAGGAACAAAGACACACAACAGCCCGGCACGTGATGCACTGATCTGGACTCCAGGCCGGGCCAATCTTCCACCGCATGGAATCAACTGTGATTTCATTGCATGCATTTGCCCTAGCGTGCAAGTTTACATCAGTACAGGTGATCACCATCCCTCCAGTCCTCCTGCAAGGTTTGCCCCTTCAACAACCCCGTTTCATTTCAATACAAAACTCATTCAACAGCCGATTGTCCCCACGCCTCCCTCTCAATTACACCAACCAAGTCACAAGTCCCCCGGTCACATGACCACCAGTCTTTGTCACCAATTTTCACAGATGTGTTGAAGGGAAAGATCTCTCAGCTTATCAACGGGGTTCCCTGGTCAGCGTGGACTCGGTGTGTCCAAGGGCCTGTTTCTGTGCTGTATCTCTAAACTAAACCAGGCTGTTTTACTGATGAAAGCCGTGGATATTGACAAACCAGCTTGCTGGGGGTGATGTGCTCTCCACCGACATCTGAACGTCTGACATTTGCTGCTGTTATTATGATAGTTGTTCCACTTTGGCCATGGAATCATTTATGTCCAATTGTGAATGGGTGGGGCCTCTATTTAACCTTGTACCTCTTTATATGGCTGCCCCTCACCCAGCTTGTCTGATCTTATGTTACTTCCCAAATGGAGTTAGAATGTGATACATCCCACACCAGGCCCTTCAGTCCACCAAGTGCCTAATGCTACTATTCCCATTTTCCAGCCACTTGGTCCATCGCTTCATGCTGTGGCAATTTAAATGCTGGTTCTGAGAGAGACTGCCTCCACCAATGTCTCTGGCAGAGATGTAGATTGCACCAACGTCTGGATGGAAAAGCAATTCCTCAAATCCCCTCTCAACTGAACCTGTTCCATCTGGTCTAGATCTCCTGCACTCTGTGGGGAGAAGCTTCTCACAACATTGTACACCTCACGCCAAGGAAAACTAACCCAGTCACTCCACTGCATCCTCTCCAGTCAAAACACATCCTTCCTAATGCATGGAGGCTGCCAGAACTGCAGGTAATGTGAAAGCTGTGACCTGTTGTATGAAGGTACACAAAAATGCCGGAGAAACTCAGCGGGTGCAGCAGCATCTATGGAGCAAAGGAAATAGGCAACGTTTCGGGCCGAAACCCTTCTTCAGTCTGATAGGGGGTGGGGGGGAGAAGGAAGGGTTAGAGGGGGATTGTCTACTCACCTGTTGTATGAAGTTGTCCCAAGAACTCCGTGCTCTTGTATTCTACATGTCGACTAATGAAGGCAAGTATCCCGTATGCCTTTTCATCACCGAGTCCATCTGTGCTGCCTCTGAAATCTATTGTCACTGACACCACGATCTCCATGTTCCTCAATACTTCCTCAACCACAACCCATGGCCGTCCGAAGGGGGTAGGGGTGCGTTGGGTGCAACCGCACCCTCCCTTTTTTCCCCCCGGAGTAAGAAAAAATCGGGGAAAAAAAAAATCAGCGTTTCTTTCACAACCATCTTCACTATCTGCAAAACCACTCACTTCTGTATCATCAGCAAACTTGCTAATCTTGCCCTGTTCTGTGACGTTTCACAGAGTGCTGGAGTAACTCAGTGGGTCAGGCTGAGTATAGAAGTTGGGAGGTCATGTTGCAGTTGCATAAGAAGTTGGTGAGGCTGTATTCAGAGTATTGTGTTCAGTTCTGGGCACCATGTTATAGGAAAGATATCATCAAACTGGAAGGGGTACAGTGAAGATTTACAAGGATGTTGCCAGGACTAGAGGGCCAGAGCTATAGGGAGAGGTTGAGTAGGCTGGGACTCTATTTCATGGAGCACAGGAGGATGTGGGATGATCTAATAGAAGTGTATAAAATCATGATTTGAATAGATATGGTTGAGTCTTTTGCCCAGAGTAAGTGAATCGAGGAGCAGAGGACATAAGTTTAAGATGAAGGGGAAAAGATTTAATAGGAATCTGAGGGGTATGTTTTTCACACAAAGGTGGTAGGTGTAAGGAACAAGCTGCCAGAGGAGGTAGTTGAGGCAGGGACTATCGCAACATTTAAGAAACAGTTAGACAGGTACGTGGATAGGACAGGTTCGGAGGGATATGGATCAAACGTGGGCAGGTGGGACTAGTGCAGATGGGACATGCTGGGCCGAAGGGCCTGTTTCCACACTGTATCACTCTATGACTCTCAAACCCATTCTCCTGCCTTCTCCCCATTACCTCCGACACCCGTATCAGTCAAGAATCTATCAATCTCCTCCTGAAAAATGTCCAATGACTTGACCTCCACAGTTGTCTGTGGCAATGAATTCCACAGTTCACCACCCTCTGACTTAAGAAATTCCTGCTCATCTTCCTAAAGGAATATCTTTTAATTCTGAGGCTGTGGCCACTGGTCCTAGACTCTCCCACTAGTGGAAACATCCTCTACACATCCACTCCATCCAGGTTTTTACCAGGCTGGGGCAGACGGCAACAGCTTCACACCGTGCCCCAAAGCTTGTGTCCTGTCCTGCATCACCCAAGGCAGCAGAGACATTATAGGAGAGGGCAAGCACCGTAACAAAGTAGCTCACGATGGTTTGGGTAAACATTCAGGAATGTCTATGCATGGCACATCATGAATATTACTGAAGAACGGTCTTGACCTGAAATATAATCTATACCTTTTCTCCAGAGATGCTGCCTGACTCACTGAGTTACTCCAGCACTCTGTGACATGTCAACTATCCATATTCTCCGCAGATGCTGCCTGACCCGCTGAGTTACTCCAGCACTTTGTGACTATTTTCCCTTCACCCATCTGCCCAAGCCCACCCTCCCCCTCCTTTCCTATATTCCTTTCCACCCATAAACCTCTCTCTGCCTTTACATTTCACTCCTCTTTCAAATCTGCTCTACTTATCTACATGCATTTTTCTTCTTCACTTTTTAGTCATAGAATGATGCAGTTTGGAAACAGGCCCTTCAGCCCAACTTGCCCACACCGACCAACATGTCCCATCTAAACTAGTCCCACTCACACGCGTTTGGCCCATATCCATCTAAATCTGTCCTATCCCTGTACGTGTCCAAATGTCTCTTAAACATTAGGATAGTCCCAGTCTTAACTACCTCCTCTGGCAGCTCGTTACATACACCCAGCACCCTTTGTGTGAAAAAGCTACCATTCAGATTCCTGTTAATTTCTGAAATATTGGTCATAGATTTGGTGCAAAAATGCTCCAAAACAAGGCTCAGAATGCATCAGAAAGCATCTAAAACCCCTGAGTTTCCAGGGCCCTTAAGCAGGCCCTGGATCCCGGCATCGAGGGACTTCACGCTTCGTGCTAGTGATGTGCGCAGCGCGCACATTATTTCACATTAAGTTTTTTGTAATCCTGTCATGCCAACCCCCTTTTTGAAAAGCTTCGTACGGGCCTGAATAATGTCCTTCCTCAAATTAAGAGACCAAAACTGCACACAATACTCCAGCTGTAGTCTCACCAGGGCCCTGTACAACTGCAGTATACTTAAATCCTCTCGTTATGAAGGCCAACCTGCTGTTTGCTTTCTTCACTGCCTGCTGTACCTGCATGCTTACTTTCAGTGATTAATGTACAAGGTCTTGTTGCACCTCCCCTTTCCTTAATCTGACACCATTCAGATAATAAATTGCCTTGTTCTCGCCACCAAAGTGGATAACCTCACATTTATCCACATTATACTGCATCTGCTATGCATCTGCCCACTCACCCAACCTATCCAAATCACCCTGCAGCCTCATAGTATCCTCCTCGCAGCTCACACTGCCACGCAGTTTAGTATCATCCGCAAACTTGGAGATGTCACATTTAATTCCTGCGTCCCACAGCATGGACCCTTCAGGTGATTCCTATATCTCAGCTTGCAATTTATTCCCTTCCCACAGTACTGCTTCCCACTGCATCCTTGGATATATCTGAACAGGTCTAGAAAATGTATCTATGTTCATACGACATCAGGCGCCTCCTCGACTGTCCTCAAAACCTCTTCATTGACTGTCCCAAGTTCCCCAGTCATTGCTTCTTTCTCCACAGTAAAAACACAGGAGAAATTCTCATTGAGGACCTTGCCCATCTCGTGGAGCTCCACGCAGAGATGACCACTGTGGTTGCTGAGCAGCCCTATGATTTCCGTAGTCAACCTCTTTCCCTTAATGTACGTAAAATCTCTGTGGATATTCCTTAATATTATGTGCCAGAGCACTCTTACCGCCTTTATGCGCTCCTGATTTCCTTGTAAACTCTGCTCCTCAGATCCCTGAGCTCTTCCAGGATACACCTGGTCCCAGCTGCCTGTTCTCGTCCCATGCCTATTTTTCCTGAAGGGCTTCTGTTTCTCTCATCACCCAAGCTTCTTTACTCCCAATATAGACACAAAATGCTGGAGTAACTCAGCGGGTCAGGCAGCATCTCTGGAGAAAAGGAATTGGTGATGTTTTGGGTGGGATCCCTTTTTCAGACCCTTGCTTCTACCTACTTTGAACTTTTGTTATCACAGTTTAAAAACATCGCACTTTCCTGATGTTTGTTTACCAGCTACTATAGTGCAGAAACAGACCCATTAGCCCAACATACACACACAACATGTCCCAGCTACACTAGTCCCACCTGCCCATGTTTGGCCCATATCCCAATGAACTTGAGCGAGCTGCTGTCAAATACCATCAAAGTTGGTCTTGCTCCAATTCAGAATGTTCATTAGTAGGCCTGCCCTGTCCTTATCCATCATTATTTTACAACTAATAGAAACGTAGAAAATAGGTGCAGGAGTAGGCTATTCAGCCCTTCGAGCCATTCAATATGATCATGGCTGATCATCCAACTCAGTATCCTGTACCTGCCTTCTCTCCATACCCCCTGATCCCTTTAGCCACAAGGGCCACATCTAACTCCCTCTTAAATATAGCCAATGAACTGGCCTCAACTACCTTCTGTGGCAGACAGTTCCAGAGATTCACCACTCTCTGTGTGAAAAATGTTTTTCTCATCTCGGTCCTAAAGTATTTCCCCCCTATCCTTAAACTGTGACCTCTTGTTCTGGACTTCCCCAACATCGGGAACAATCTTCCTGCATCTAGCCTGTCCAACCCCTTAAGAATTGTGTAAGTTTCTATAAGATCCCCCCTCAATCTCCTAAATTCTAGCGAGTACAAGCCGAGTCTATCCAGTCTTTCCTCATATGAAAGTCCTGACATCCCAGGAATCAGTCTGTTGAACCTTCTCTGTACTCCCTCTATGGCAAGAATATCTTTCCTCAGATTAGGAGACCAAAACTGTACGCAATACTCCAGGTATGGTCTCACCAAGACCCTGTACAACTGCAGTAGAACCTCCCTGCTCCTATACTCAGAACAGTGATCTCTGGTCCCTCAAGGCTCACCCACCAGCATTTCGGTCACTTGCCCTTCCCAATTTCCAAGGACTAGATCAAGCGTTGTCCTCTCCCGTGTAGGACCATCTACATATTGCCTGAAGAAACTTTCCTGAACACATATGGCAAAATCCACCCTGTCTAAACCATAGGTACAATGACATTCCAGGCCTATATTGAAAAAGTCAATATCCCATAATGTGAGGTGTTGCATTTTGGGAAGTCTAACATGGACAAGCCCTACACGTGGCAGATGCAGTATAATATAGATAAGTGTGAGGTTATCCAATTTGGCGGCAAAAACAAGGGGGCAGGTTAATATCTCAATGGGCTTAGGTTAGGAGGTGCAGCGAGACCTGGGCATCCTTGTACATCGGTCACTGAATGTTGGCATACAGGCAGTGAAGAAAGCTAATGGAATGTTGGCCTTCATAACAAGAGGATTTCAGTATAGGAGTAAAGAGGTTCTTCTGCAGTTGTATAGGGCTCTGGTAAGACCACATCTGCAGTATTGTGTACAGTTTTGGTCTCCTAATTTGAGGAAGGACATCCTTGTGATTGAGGCAGTGCAGCTTAGGTTCATTAGATTGATCCCTGGGATGGCGGGACTGTCATATGAGGAATGATTGAAAAGACTAGGCTTGTATTCACTGGAGTTTAGAAGGATGAGGGGGATCTTATAGAAACTTTATAGAAAAGGACTGGACAAGCTAGATGCAGGAAAAATGTTCCCAATGTTGGGCAAGTCCAGAACCAGGGGCCACACTTAGAATAAAGGGGAGGACATTTAAGACTGAGGTGAGAACATTTTTTTTCACCCAGGGAGTTGTGAATTTGTGGAATTCCCGGCCACAGAGGGCAGTGGAGGCCAAGTCACTGGATGGATTTAAGAGAGAGTTAGATAGAGCTCTAGGAGCTAGTGGAATTTAGGGATATGGGGAGAAGGCCTTGATTCCACTAGCCCCTAAAGCTCTATCTATTGATTATTGATTGAGGACGATCAGCCATGATCACAATGAATGGCGGTGCTGGCTTGAAGGGCCAAATGGCCTCCTCCTGCACCTATTTTCCATGTTTCTTTGGGGTGGGGGGATGAAGCTGGGGGTGGGGGTGGGGGGATGAGGCTGGGGGGTGGGGGGGGATGAGGGTGGGGGTGGGGGGGGATGAGGCTGGGGGTGGGGGGGGGATGAGGCTGGGGGTGTGGGGGGGATGAGGCTGGGGGTGGGGGGGATGAGGCTGGGGGTGGGGGGGGGTGAGGCTGGGGTGGGGGGGGGGGTTGAGGCTAGGGGTGGGGGGGGGTGAGGCTGGGGGTGGGGGGGGTGAGGCTGGGGGGGGGGAGGGAGGAGGGGTGGGGGGGGGATGAGGCTGGGGGTGGGGGGGGTGAGGCTGGGGGTGGGGGGGGATGAGGCTGGGGGTGGGGGGGGAGGGAGGAGGGGTGGGTGGGTGAGTGGGAGGGAGATGGAGGAGGGTGGTGGGTGGAGGGAGGGAGAGAGAGGTATGAGCCAGGGTGAATGGAAGTTTCACTTGGAGCTGCTACCTGGATTCATTAGTCATTAGTTTATTGTCATGTGTACCGAGGTACAGTGAAAAGCTTTTGTTGCATGCTAAGCAGTCAGCAGAAAGAGTATACGTGATTACAATCGAGCCGTCCACAGTGTAGGGTGTGATAAAGTACTGCACACTGTGGATAGTTCGACTGTAATCATGTATTGTACATTGATGCAGAGAGTGAGAGTCAGTGGGGGCCAATGTTGCTGTTTGCAGGCTACAATGTCCCAGACCCCGCACTCCTGCTCTCCACCACTGCGGCACAGGTCCGCCCACTGAGGGAGGCGTATGTGCGATTTTGGGAGAGTTTAACAGTCAATCCTGAGAAAGGGCAGCGGGTAGTGCTGCTGTCTCACAGCTCCCGCCACCGAGATTCAATCCTGACGGTGGGTGCTGTGTGCGTGGAGTCTGCGCATTCTTCCTGTGATCTCGTGGGTTCCTCCGGTGCTCCGGTTTCCTCTCATGTCTCAAAGGTGTGGGAGTCAGTGGGTGAATTGGCTGTTGTAGGCAAGTGTACAAGAATCAATGGGGAGCTGAGAGGTTACAGAAAGGGGAATTAAATTGACTGAGGGCCAGCACAAACTCATCAGGCCAAATGGCCTTCAATTTCATTAGAAAATCTGAGAATTAGCATGAATTAGCTAATCAGTCACAGAATAAATCTCCAAACTGCAAATTCTCTGTCTTTCTGGATTGGAAAATGTTGCACATTATTGATGCCATATTAAGAAGAAAAGACTGAATTTGTTGATATCTTACAATGTGTGAATGTAGATAAATCTCCTGGGCCTGACCAGATGTACCTGGGGACACTGTGGGAAACTGGAGAAGAAGTTGCAGAAGCCCTGGTTAAGATATAGGAATGATCATTAGACATGGGTGAGGTGCCGGAAGACTGGAGGGTGCCTAATGTTGTGTCTCTATTTAAGAAGGGCTGCAGGGAAAAGCCTGTGAACGGAACAAACCGGTGAACCTAACGTCTGCAGTAGGTACGTTACTGGAGGGGATTCTGAGGGATGGGATGAATATGCATTTGGGAAAATAGGGGCTGATTAGTGATAGTCAGCATGGATTTGTACACGGGAGATCGTGCCTCACAAGCTAGACTGTCTTTTGTGAAGAAGTAAACCAGGATGTTACAGTGGGCAGGGCCACAGACATTGCCCACATGAACCCTCAGCAAGGGTTTGACAAGGTTCTGCATGGTAGGCTGCTCTGGAAGGTCAGATCGTATGGGATTCAGGGAGAACCAGCCGACTGGATTCAGAATTGGCTTTGTGGAAGGAAGCAGAGGGTGATGATGGAAGGTTGCTTCTCAGACTGGAGGCCTGTGACTAGTGGTGTGCTGGGCCCATTGCAGTTTGTGCTTTATATTCATGATTTGGATGTGATGTATAAGGCATGATTTGTAGGTTTGCAGACGATACCAAAGTAGGTGGTTCCTGAACAGTAGGAAATGGTTCTTCAGAATTACTGCAGGATCTTGATCAGTTGGGCAAATGGGCTGAGAATAGTTAACGGAGTTGAATGCAGATAAGTGCTAGGTGTTGTAAACTTCACAGTGAGTGGCAGGGCCATGTGTGAAGCAGAGAAATCTATGTGTGAAGGTGCATTGTTACCTGAAAGTGGTGTCACAGGTAGATAATAGACAATAGGTGCAGGAGTAGGCCATTTGGCTCTTCCAGCCAGCATCGCATTCACTGTGATCATGGATGGTCATCCACAGTTCCTGCCTTCTCCCCATATCCCTTGATATAACCATATAACAATTACAACATGGAAACAGGCCATCTCGGCCCTTCTAGTCCGTGACGAACACTTACCCTCACCTAGTCCCATCTACCTGCACTCAGACCATAACCCTCCATTCCTTTCCCGTCCATATACCTACACAATTATTCCACTATCTTGATTCCACAATCTTTAAGAACTCTAATTTTATTTTAAAAGCCTCCAGAGAATTGGCCTCCACTGCCTTCTGAGACAGGGAATTCCACAGATTCACAAATCTCTGTGAAAAAGCTTTTCCTCATCTTCGTTCTAAATGGCTTACCTCTTGTTCTTAAACTGTGACCCCTGGTTCTGGACTCTCCCAACATCGGGAACATGTTTCCTGCCTCTAGCGTGTCCAATCCCTTAATAATCTTATATGTTTCAATAAGATCCCCTCCCATCCTTCCAAATGGTGCCAGCACAACAACCTGGCTCTCAACATCAGTAAAACCAAGAAACTGATTGTGGACTTTGGAAGGGGAAGGATGAGGATCCATAACCTGTTTATATCAATGGGACAATAGACAATAGGTGCAGGAGTGGGCCATTCGGCCCTTTGAGCCAGCACCGCCATTCAATGTGATCATGGCTGATCATCCCCAATCAGTACCCCGTTCCTGCCTTCTCCCCATATCCCCTGACTCCGCTATCTTTAAGAGCCCTATCTAGCTCTCTCTTGAAAGTATCCAGAGAACCGCCCTCTGAGGTAGAGAATTCCACAGACTCACAACTCTCTGTGAGAAAAAGTGTTTCCTGGTCTCTGTTCTAAATGGCTTACCCCTTATTCTTAAACTGTGGCCCCTGGTTCTGGACTCCCCCAACATCGGGAACATGTTTCCTGCCTCTAGCATGTCCAAACCCTTAACAATCTTATATGTTTCAATATGATTCCCTCTCATCCTTCTAAACTCCAGAGTGTACAAGCCCAGCCGCTCCATTCTCTCAGCACATGACAGTCCCGCCATCCCGGGAATTAACCTTGTAAACCTACGATGCATTCCCTCAATAGCAAGAATGTCCTTCCTCAAATTAGGGGACCAAAACTGCACATAATACTCCAGGTGTGGTCTCACTAGGGCTTTGTACAACTGCAGAAGGACCTCTTTGCTCCTATACTCGACTCCTCTTGTTATAAAGGCCAACATGCCAGTCACTTTCTTCACTGCCTACTGTACCTGCATGCTTACTTTCATAGACTGATGTACAAGGACTCCCAGATCCCATTGTACTTCCCCTTTTCCCAACTTGACGCCATTTAGATAGTAATCTGCCTTCCTGTTTTTGGTACCAAAGCGGATAACCTCACATTTATCCACATTAAACTTCATCTGCCATGCATCAGCCCACTCACCCAAACTGTCCAAGTCACCCTGCATTCTCGTAGCATCCTCCTCACAGTTCACACTGCCACCCAACTTTGTGTCATTTGCAAATTTGCCAAATCATCCAAATCATTGATGTATATTGTAAATAGCTGCGGTCCCAGCACCGAGCCACTAGTCACTGCCTGCCATTCTGAAAGGGGCCCGTTAATCCCTAGTTTCCTGTCTGCCAATCAATTTTCTATCCATGTCAGCACTCTACCCCCAATACCATGTGCCTTAATTTTTCCCACTAATCTCCTGTGTGGGATCTTATCAAATGCTTTCTGAAAGTCCAGGTACACTACATCCACTGGCTCTCCCTTGTCCATTTTCCTAGTTACATCTTCAAAAAATTCCAGAAGATTAGTCAAGCATGATTTCCCCTTCGTAAATCCATGCTGACTCGGACCGATCCTGTTTTCTCTCTCCCGCCTTTCTCTCTACCGTCTTGCTGTAGAATGAATCGCAGGCCAATGAGCTTTGAGGCATTTGTTTTGAAATTCAGCAGATAAGTGTCTATATCCTTCAGAATTCATTCTGCTACTACCATCAGCAGTTGTATCATCAATGACGATATGTGAGCCAATACCTTCAGCAGCCATCCATGCCCAGGCCATAACACCCCCATCACTGTGTTCACAGATGAGGTGGCATGCTTTGGATCTTGGGCAGTTCCTTCATACTTTTCTCTTGCCATCGCTCTGATATAAGTTAGTCTTCATCTCATCTGTCCACAAGATCTTTTTCCAGAACTGTGGTTGCTCTTTTAAGTACTTCTTGGCAAACTGTAACCTGGCCATCCAATTTTTACGGCTAACCAGTGGTTTTGCATCTTGCAGTGCACTCTCTATTTCTGTTCATGAGGTCTTCTGCGGACTCCTGAAGAGTGTTTCTGATCTGTCGGAGAGGTGTTTTAAAAAATATATATATATTATAGAGAGAATTCTTCTGTCATCAGCTGTGGCCTGTCAGTTGCTTTGCGATTAGTAAGCTCACCAGTGCTCTCTTCTTCTTAATGATGTTCCAAACAGTTGATTTAGGTAAGCCTAAGGTTTGACTGATGTCTCTGACAGTTTTATTCTCGTTTCTCAGTCTCATAATGGCTTTGACTTCTCATTGGCACAACTTTGGCCCTCAACTATGTTGATAAACAGCAATAAAAGTTTCCAAAGGTGATGGAAAGACTAGAGGGAAAACTAGGTGAACTGAGAGCTCTCTTATACCTGCATTAAGGAGGTAATTAAACACACATGAGCAATTACAAACACCTGTGAAGCCATGTGTCCCAAACATTATGGTGCCCTGAAATAGGGGGACTATGTATAAATACAGCTGTAATTTCTACATAGTGAAACGAAAATGTATAAAAATGGCCTTTAATAAAATCTGACAATGTGCACTTTAACCACATGTGATTTTTTTTTTCTATTACAAATCTCAAATTGTGGAGTACAGAGGCAAATAAATAAAGGAGGGCACACAAAAAAGCTGGAGAAACTCAGCGGGTGCAGCAGCATCTATGGAGCGAAGGAAATAGGCAACGTTTCGGGCCAAAACCCTTCTTCAGACTGATCGGGGGCGGGGACAAGAAAGGAAAAAGGAGGAGGAGCCCGAAGGCTGGGGGATGGAGAGGAGACAGCAGGGGGACTGAGGAAGGGGAGGAGACAGCAAGGACTAACAACATTGGGAGAATTCGATGTTCATGCCCCCAGGATGCAGACTCCCCAAATGGAATATGAGGTGCTGTTCCTCCAATTTCCGGTGCTGCTCGCTGTGGCCATGGAGGAGACCCAAGACAGAGAGGTCGGAGACGGAGTGGGAGGGGGAGTTGAAGTGCTGAGCCACCGGGAGGTCAGCTTGGTTATTGCGGACCGAGCGGAGGTGTTCGGCGAAACGATCGCCCAACCTCCGCTTGGTCTCACCGATATAGATCTGCTGACATCTAGAGCAGCGGATGCAATAGATGAGGTTGGAGGAGATGCAGGTAAACCTCTGTCGCACCTGGAACGATTGCTTGGGTCCTTGAACGGAGTCGAGGGGGGAGGTAAAGGGACAAGTGTTGCATCTCTTGCGGTTGCAAGGGAAAGTGCCCGGGGGAGGGGGTTGTATGAGAGGGAAGGGAAGAATTGACAAGGGAGTTATGGAGGGAGCGGTCTTTGCGGAAGGCAGATATGGGGGGATATGGGAAGATAGGGCGAGTGGTGGGGTCACGTTGGAGGTGGCGAAACTGACGGAGGATTACCCTTTTGTATGTGACGGCTGGTGGGGTGAAAGGTGAGGACTAGGGGGACTCTGCCCTTGTTGCGAGTGGGGGGATGGGGAGAGAGAGCAGTGTTGCGGGGGTATGGAAGAGACCCCTGGTGCGAGCCTCATTTATGGTGGAGGAGGGGAACCCCCGTTCCCTGAATAATGAGGACATTTCAGATGTCCTGGTGTGGAACGCCTCATCCGTGGAGCAGATGCGCATAGACGGAGGAATTGGGAGTAGGGGATGGAGTCCTTACAGGAAGCAGGGTGGGAAGAAGTGTAGTCCAGATAGCCATGGGAGTCAGTGGGTTTATAGTGGATGTCGGTCAGAAGTCTATCACCTGCAATGGAGATAGTGAGGTCAAGGAATGGTAGGGAAGTGTCGGAAATGGTCCACGTGTATTTGAGTGCCGGATGAAAGTTAGTGGTGAAGTGGATGAAGTCAGTCAGTTGTGTATGGGTGCAGGAGGTGGCACCAAAGCAGTCGTCGATGTAGCGGAGGTAGAGGTCGGGGATGGGGCCCTGGTATGTATTGAACAAGGATTGCTCGACGTAACCGACAAATAGGCAGGCATAGCTGGGGCCCATGCGTGTGCCCATGGCTATGCCTTGTATTTGGAGGAAATGGGAGGAGTCGAACGTGAAGCTATTGAGGGTAAGGACCAGCTCCGCTAGGCGGAGGAGAGTGTCAGTGGCTGGGTATAGGTTGCTTCTCTGGTCGAGGAAGAACCGGAGGGCTTTGAGGACCATCGTGGTGGGGGATGGAGGTGTAGAGTGACTGGACGTCCATGGTGAAGATGAGGGGGTGAGGGCCTAGAGAATGGAATGCGCGGAGACGACGGAGAGTGTCTGAGGTGTCTTGAACAGAGGTAGGGAGGGATTTAACCAAGGGGGATAGGATGGAGTCAAGGAATTTGGAAATGAGTTCGATGGGGGCATGAACAGGCAGAGACAATGTGTCTTCCAGGACAGTCAGGTTTGTGGATTTTAGGGAGAAGGTAAAATCGGGCTGTGCGGGGGCTGGGGAACAATGAGGTTGGGAGGCTCGGTCGGGTAGTGCATTGGAGTGGATGAAGTCGGTGATGGTGCTGGAGATGGTGGCCTGGTGCTCGTCAGTGGGGTCATGGTCCAGGGGGTAAGTAGGAGGAGGTGTCCGATAGTTGGCGCGTGGCCTCAGCTTTGTATTGATCGGCGCGCCAGACTACCACGGCACCTCCCTTGTCAGCGGGTTTGATAACCAAATCTGGGTTGTTGCGGAGTGAGTCGATGGCAGAACGTTCATGTGGTGAGAGATTGGAGTGAGACAGGGGAGTGGAGAAGTTGAGGCGGTTGATGTCGCGACGGCAGTTATTGATAAAAAGTTCTAAAGCTGGAAATTGGCCACGAGGGGGGGTTCCACGAGGAGGGGGTGCGTTGGAGACGGGAAAAGGGGTCTTCAGTGGGGGGGCGAGGACTCCTTCCCATGGAAGAAAGCTGTGAGGCGGAGGCGACGGTAGAAGCGCTCCAAGTCGTGGTGGGCGCGGAATTCATTGAGGTGGGGACGGAGGGGGACAAAGGTAAGACCTCTGTTGAGGACAGACCGTTCGGTGTTGGAGAGGGGGAGGTCGGGGGGGATGGTGAACACTCGACAGGGATGGGGGTTGGGGCCGGAGGAAGGCAGGTGGGTGGGACTGGGATGAGGCAATGTGTGGTGGGGAGGTGGTGGGGGGTCAGGGGGTGGGGGGGTCAGGGGGTGAGAGGGCTGTGGTGTGGGTGGAGAAGAGCAGGGGTCACACAGTTAGAGGGGGTGGGGGAAGACTCAGTCGAACTGCCACTGAGGTAGACCAGGCTGGGTCGACTGGCACTAGGACCCAGTGGAGTCAAACCCAGGAGAGCGGGAGTAAGCAGCGTGAGTGGGAGTAAGCAGCTTCAGGCCCAGTGGAGAGTCCAGGCTCCAGGTGAGGCGACGGCTGTGGGTTGTTGGAGGGAGGTGGAGTGGCGAGGGTCAAGGGTCAGCGGACCCGATGGCGGGAGTCCAGTGGCGAGGGTCAAGGGTCAGCGGACCCGATGGTGGGAGTCCAGTGGCGAGGGTCAAGGGTCAGCGGACCCGATGGTGGGAGTCCAGTGGCGAGGGTCAAGGGTCAGCGGACCTGATGGTGGGAGTCCAGTGGCGAGGGTCAAGGGTCAGCGGACCCCGATGGTGGGGAGTCCAATGGCGAGGGTCAAGGGTCAGCGGACCCGATGGTGGGAGTCGATGGGCGGTTGAGTCGGGGTCCGCGGGGCGATGTGTTGGAGGTCCTGGTGGGCGGATGGTCGGTGGGGCGGCGCGGCTCGGGAAGGCGACGAGATGGGTGCAGCGGCCATGCTGGGAGAGCCCCGGTCCAGCGGCGTTATTGGGGGGGCCCGGCCCGGCCCGGTGGGGGCAGCGATGAGGCTAGGCTGTCCCAGAGGGCGGCGAGGGTCGGAGGAATCGGCGGGGGGATGAAAGTCCGAGTTACCGAAGCGGCGAGGCTGGGCGTCATCAGTGGGCAGGTGAGGGTCGGCGGCAGCATCAACGTGGAGGTCGGTGAAGGCGGCGTCCTGGTGAGTATTGAAGGCGCTCCTCGTGGCCAAGATGGCGGGTGTCGCGGGAACTCGGGCAGGCGATGCAGGCCGGAGTCGAGGCCCGGAGTCTGTGGGTGTTGCGGGCCGTCGGGAGAGGCCTGGAGGCGGGATAATTTGAGGTCCTTGGTGGAGTTCAGATGGGCCAGGAATTGTTGATTGAAGAGGTGGATCTTCCGGCGGATAAAATATAATTGGGGTCCGTTGCAGGTCTGGGTTAGTGAGGCCTGAAGTACAGGGAGTGTCAATGCGAGGTCCTGCTGGTGCCGGCGCATCGCAGCCAGGGTGGATCTCAGTGCCCGGTTGGAGAATTGCTGGGTATGCCGGGTGGATGGCCAGTCGGTACCGATGGTCCGTTTAATGTTTAATGTTGCTGGAACAGGTATCTCTTGGAGTGGGCGAAGTCTTTCTGGATCAGGCTTGATTATATCATTTCCAACCAATAACCAAGAATATTAATTGATGATACTGATGTTATTGACTTAGCCTCATTTAATGTTAGATTTTTAGAATGTACAACATCTAAAAACTGTTGTACATTTTCATCATGTTCAGTTTGGTCTTTTCCTGCAATAGTTATATTATCAAGATAAGAGAAAATATCTTTAAGGTTTTCCTGTTCAACAAGTTTGTCCATCTCTCTCTGAAAAACAGCCACGCCATTAGTTACCCCAAAAGGAACTCTGCAGTAGTGAGTGATATCATTTCCCATTTGCTTCAAACGCAGTGTATTTCTTCTCTGATTCCTTCAGAGGAATTTGATAGTAAGCACTTTTTAAAGCAAAAGTAGAGAATATCTTATACTTAGCTAATGTATTGATAATCTCTTCTATTCGAGGTAATGGATATGCATCAAGCTCCGTGAACTGGTTTATAGTTTGAGAATAATCAATGCAGAATCTCTTTCTATGTCTCTCCAAGGGGTCCTTAACCACGACAACTTGTGCCCTCCGAGGGGAAGAACTGCGTTCTATAATCCCTTCTTGTAAAAGATTAGTTACTTCTGTGTTGATAAAGTTCCTATCATCTTTACTAAAATGTCTTGATTTTGTAGCAATTGGCTTGCACTTGGAGGATAAATTAGTGAATAATGAAGGACATTCAACAGATGCAGCAGAAAAAACACACAATACTGGTGGCTTTGACAATACAAGATCAGGCAGAGTTCCTTCATACATTATTTGAAGTGATCTGTGCAGTTTCTGGAAATCCTGACCTAGAATTATATCGTTACACAAATTTTTCAAAATACCAAGACATACAGATTTATAACTAGTTTTGTTCAGAATAAAGTCTACAATACAAGATCCTATAATTTGAGTATTGAGAGTTGTCAGAGCCATTGAGATTTCTCTATTTGAAGGAATTATAGTTAGATTTAGTCGGGACACAACTTGTTCACTTATAAAACTTTCTGAACTGCCAGAATCAAGTAGTACATTAAGTGTATGGCCATTAATGGATACCGTTGTAGCTGCATGAGACAAGCTCTGAGGAAATGCAACTGTAATTGCACATAAAGAAGCCGTGTATATGGCAGCAGTCACACTTTTAGTAGTTGCTTTGGACTTGCATACTCTAGAATAATGTCCCTTCTTGCCACAACTATTACAAGTTGCCTCTCGAGCAGGACATGTCTCTCTCTTATGAAGATTATCCCCACAAAAGTAACAGTTCCTTTTTTGAATAATTATATGCTGCAGCAAGGGCACCTTTATCAGCAGAAATTGTTTCAGTTTGCTCCATATTAGTACGTGGCTGAAATTCCTTTGTAGTAGTTGCAGCAGAATACACATTAGATGAGCCATAAGCATCTGAATTTTTCTGAGCCAAGTCTAAAGAGTAAGCTTGATTGTAAGCTGACTGTAAATCCAAGGTTTTGTGTTCTAATAGTCTCTGTCGTATTAAACAGTGACCCCTTGTCCTGGACTTCCCCAACATCGAGAACAATCTTCCTGCATCTAGCCTGTCCAACCCCTTAAGAATTTTGTAAGTTTCTATAAGATCCCCCCTAAATCTTCTAAATTCTAGCAAGTACAAGCCGAGTCTATCCAGTCTTTCTTCATATGAAAGTCCTGACATCCCAGGAATCAGTCCGGTGAACCTTCTCTGTACTCCCTCTATGGCAAGAATGTCTTTCCTCGGATTAGGAGATCAAACCTGTACGCAATACTCCAAGTGTGGTCTCACCAAGACCTTATACAACTGTATTGGAACCTCCCTGCTCCTATACGCAATTCCTTTTGCTATGAATGCTAACATACCATTGGCCTTCTTCACTGCCTGCTGCACCTGCATGCCGACTTTCAATGACTGGTGTACCATGACACCCAGGTCTCGTTGCATTTCCCCTTTTCCTAATCGGCCACCATTCAGATATTGTTCTCTTTACTGCAAAATGGTTCTTTGTTGCTCTGTGATCCTTAACCTTTCCCTGTAATACACCCATTTCCCAGATGCCAAACTTAGTAAAAACCTGAAACCAGGGAAGATTTGGGATGAAAATCAATATAACTACAGGTGCTGATTTACAAAACAAGACACAGAGTGCTGGAGTAACTCAGCGGGTCAGGCAGCATCTGTGGAGAACATGGATAGGTACAAGGTGCCTATATCCATCTACCAGTTGCAAGGTTTGACCCACCTCATCTCTTCAGCATTCTCCCCATCTATCTTCAATCTGAAGAAGGGTCCTGATCTAAATGATGCTTGTCCATTCACTTTGTGGTGACAAAGATGCTGCCTCATCTGCGAGTACCGACCGCTCTTTGTTTTTAGACTTAGTTATATTCCCTAATTGGGTCTGGTGATGGGAACCCCCTCGTTCCCTGCACCCCCCCCCCCCGGTGATGGGAACCCCCTCGTTCCCTCTGCACCCCTCCCCCGGTGATGGGAACCCCCCTCGTTCCCTGCACCCCCTCCCCCGGTGATGGGAACCCCCTCGTTCCCTGCACCCCTCCCCCGGTGATGGGAACCCCCTCGTTCCCTGCACCCCCCCCTGGTGATGGGAACCCCCTCTTTCCCTGCACACCCCCCCCCCTGGTGATGGGAACCCCCCTCTTTCCCTGCACCCCCCCCCCGGTGATGGGAACCCCCCTCTTTCCCTGCACCCCCCCCCCCCCGGTGATGGGAACCCCCTCTTTCCCTGCACACCTTCCCCCCCTCGGTGATGGGAACCCCCCTCTTTCCCTGCACTCCCCCCGGTGATGGGAGCCCCCTCTTTCCCTGCACTCGCCCTGGTGATGGGAACCCCCTCTTTTCCTGCACCCCCCCCTGCGTGATGGGAGCCCCCCTCTTTCCCTGCACCCCCCCTGGTGATGGGAACCCCCTCTTTCCCCTGCACCCCCCCCTGGTGATGGGAGCCCCCTCTCTTTCCCTGCACCCCCCACCCCCCCGGTGATGGGAACGCCCTCGTTCCCTGCACCCCCCCCCCCCCCCCCCCCCCCCCCTCCCCCCGGTGATGGGAACCCCCCTCTTTCCCTGCACCCCCCCCCCCCCCCTGGTGATGGGAACGCCCCTCTTTTCCCCTGCACCCCCCCCCCCCCTGGTGATGGGAACGCCCTCGTTCCCTGCACCCCCCCCCCCCCCTCCGTGATGGGAACCCCCTCTTTCCCTGCACCCCCCCCCCCCCCCCCGGTGATGGGAACCCCCTCATACATATTTAAAATGCATAAGTATAAATACAAGTATACAGCCCCTGTACATAAACTCGCAATAGACCTATAGCCCATTATTGATTGCTACACGTTCTTGCAGCTGTAAGCAGTACAGCAGAATAGCAAGTTTAGCAATTCAAAATCAATCTCTTAGTGTCAGTTAATGTCAATTAGTGTATGTGTACATATGTGCATGTTGGTCATTCACCGTCTCTCAGGTTATGGCATGCTGTTACGTATTGTATAACTGAATTGGGGTAGTTATTCTCAGTACCAGCTGACAGAGGGAACTCTTTTCTGGGCTCCTCTCTTGTGATTTAAGGGCTTTAAACTGGAGGGTGTCTGGGGAGCTAGATTTAAGGTGATTCCAAACATTTTGTGCTCTTTTCTTGATCATTATTATCAGTGGGTATCTGCCTAATTCCGCCCTACATGTGTTTGTTGGTGTTTTCCTTTGGATATGGAGGATGTTGCGACACCATTCAGCATGCAGGGCCTCCGTTGTATGTTTATCCCATTTACTATAACTATGGTGACTGAGCAGACCCCATACTTCACTACCATAAAGCGCAATAGGCTGGATTACACTGTCAAATATTTTAAGCCAGATTTTAATTGGAATTTGGATTTTGTAGAATCTTCTTCTTATTGCGTACGAGCTCATCGAGCTTTCTCTTTTATTGCATTCACTGTCATATTGAAGCTCTCTGATGCTGCAACAGTTAGACCAAGGTAAGTATAGCTCATAGTGTTTAAGAAGGAACTGCAGATGCTGCAAAATCGAAGGTACACAAAAATGCTGGAGAAACTCAGCGGGTGTGGCAGCATCTATGGAGCGAAGGAAATAGGAAACGTTTTGGGCCGAAACCCATCTTCAGTCTGATAGGGAGTGGGAGGAGGCGGGGAGAAGAAAGGAAAAAGGAGGAGGAGGAGACCGAGGACTGAGGTAGGAAGGGGAGGAGAGAGCAAGTGTTAAGAGAGTTGTGAGAAATCAATGTTCATGCCACTAGGGTGCAGACTCCCCAAGCGGAATATGAGGTGCTGCTCCTCCAATTTCCGGTGTTGCTCACTCTGGCCATGGAGGAGACCCAGGACAGAAAGGTCGGATACGGAATGGGAGCGGGAGTTGAAGTGCTGAACCTCCGGGAGATCAGGTTGGTTAGTGCGGACCGAGCAGAGGTGTTCAGCGAAACGATCGCCAAGGCCTACGCTTAGTCTCACCGATATAGATCAGCTGACATCTAGAGCAGCAGATGCAATAGATGAGGTTGAATGAGGTGGTCCTCTGTCACACCTGGAACGACTGCTTGGGTCCTTGAAATGAGTCGAGGGAGGAGGTAAAGCGACAAGTGTAGCATCTCTTGCGGTTGCAACAGAAAGTGCCCGGGGAAGGTGTGTAGCGGGAGGGAAGGGAAGAATTGAACAGGGAGTTACGGAGGGAGCGGTCTTTACGGAAGGCAAACGGGGGGGGGGGGGGGGGGGGATGGGAAGATGTTGCGAGTGGTGGGGACACGTTGGAGGTGGACAAACTGACGGAGGACTATGTGTTGTATGTGCCGGCTAGTGGGGTGAAAGATGAGGACCAGGGGGACTATGCCTTTGTTAGGAGTGGGGGGGGGGGGGGGGGGGGGGGAGGGATGGGGAGAGGGATGGGGAGAGAGAGCAGTGTTACAGGGTATGGAGGAGACCCTGATGAGAGTGTCATCTATAGTGGGGGAGGGGAACCCCCGTTCCTTGAAGAATGAGGAAATTTGCGATGCCCAGGTGTGGAACACCTCATCCTGGGAGCAGATGTGGCGTAGATGGAATTGTGAAATAGGGCATGGAGTCTTTACAGGAATAAGGGTGGACGGAAGAGTAGTCAAGTCCTACCTACCTGAGCCCTCTGGCTCCTCCTCCTCCTTTTTCCTTTTTCTTTGATATGAGAAAAATTTGAGTTTATTTTATTTATTGGGATATCTTTATATAACCATATAACAATTACAGCACGGAAACAGGCCATCTCGGCCCTACAAGTCCGTGCCGAACAATTTTTTTTTTCCTAGTCCCACCTGCCTGCACTCATACCATAACCCTCCATTCCCTTCTCATCCATATGCCTATCCAATTTATTTTTAAATGATACCAATGAACCTGCTTCCACCACTTCCACTGGAAGCTCATTCCACACCGCTACCACCCTCTGAGTAAAGAAGTTCCCCCTCATATTACCCCTAAACTTCTGTCCCTTAATTCTGAAGTCATGTCCTCTTGTTTGAATCCTCCCTATTCTCAAAGGGAAAAGCTTGTCCACATCAACTCTGTCTATCCCTCTCATCATTTTAAAGACCTCTATCAGGTCCCCCCTTAACCTTCTGCGCTCCAGAGAATAAAGACCTAACTTATTCAACCTATCTCTGTAACTTAGTTGTTGAAATCCAGGCAACATTCTAGTAAATCTCCTCTGTACTCTCTTTATTTTGTTGACATCCTTCCTATAATTGGGCGACCAAAATTGTACACCATACTCCAGATTTGGTCTCACCAATGCCTTGTACAATTTTAACATTACATCCCAGCTTCTATACTCAATGCTCTGATTTATAAAGGCTAGCATACCAAAACCTTTCTTTACCACCCTATCTATATGAGATTCCACCTTCAAGGAACTATGCACGGTTATACCCAGATCCCTCTGTTCAACTGTATTCTTCAATTCCCTACCATTTACCATGTACGTCCTATTTTGATTTGTCCTGCCAAGGTGTAGCACCTCACATTTATCAGCATTAAAC
>JAWMAR010002638.1:0-50540 GCA_036785375.1 Leucoraja ocellata | reverse complement strand
GGATAGATTAGAGGGCTCGTCTAGGGATGCTATTTGGGTGGAACTGAGAAATGGGAAAGGGGTAGCAACACTTATAGGGGTGTATTATAGATGAGGATTGGAAGAGCAAATATGTAAGGAGATTGCAGATATTAGTAGTAAGCACAAGGTAGTGATTGTGGGAGATTTCAATTTTCCACACATAGACTGGGAAACACATTCTGTAAATGGGCTGGATGGGTTAGAGTTTGTAAAATGTGTGCAGGATAGTTTTTTTGCAGCAATACATAGAAGTACCTACTAGAGAAGGGGCAGAGCTGGACCTCCTGTTAGGAAATGAGACGGGACAGGTGGCAGAGGTATGCGTTCGGGAACAGTTTGGGACCAGTGATCACAATACCATTAGTTTCAATATAATTATGGAGAGGGTCAGAACTGGACCTAGATTGAGATTTTTGATTGGAGAAAGGCTAACTTTGAAGAGATGCGAACGGATTAAATGGAGTAAATTGGGACAGTTTGTTTTATGGGAAAGATCTGGAAGAGAAATGGAGTACATTTAAAGGTGACATTTTAAGAGTACAGAATCTTTATGTCCCTGTTCGGTTGAAAGGAAATAGTAAAAATTGGAAAAAGCCATGGTTTTCAAGGGAAATTGGATACTTGGTTCGGAAAAGGAGAGAGATCTACAATAATTATAGGCAGCATGGAGTAAATGATGTGCCTGAGGTGTATAAAGAATGTAAAAAGAATCGTAAGAAATAAATTAGAAAAGCTAAAAGAAGATATGAGGTAGCTTTGGCAAGTAAGGTGAAAGTAAATCCAAAGGGTTTCTACAGCTATATTAATAGCAAAAGGATAACGAGGGATAAAATTGGTCCATTAGAAAGTCAGAGTGGACAGCTATCTGCAGAGCCAAAAGAGGTGGGGGAGATATTGAACAATTTATTTTCTTCGGTATTCACCAAGGAGAAGGATATTGAATTATGTGAGGTAAGGGAAACAAGTAGAGTAGCTATGGAAACTATGAGATTCAAAGAGGAAGTACTGACACTTTTGAGAAATATCAAAGTGGAAAAGTCTCCAGGTCCGGACAGGATATTCCCTAGGACATTGAGGGAAGTTAGTGCAGGGGCTATGACAGAAATATTTCAAATGTCATTAGAAACAGGAATAGTACCGGAGGATTAGCGTACTGCGCATGTTGTCCCATTGTTTAAAAAGGGGTCTAAGAGTAAACCCAGCAATTATAGACCTGGTAGTTTGATGTCAGTGGTGGGCAAATTAATGGAAAAGATACCTAGAGATAATATATATAAGCATCTGGATAAACAGGGTCTGATTAGGAATAGTCAACATGGATTTGGGCCTGGAAGGTCATGTTTGACTAATCTTCTTGAATTTTTTGAAGAGGTCACTCGGGAAATTGATGAGGGTAAAGCAGTGGATGTTGTCTATATGGACTTTAGTAAGACCATTGACAAGGTTCCTGATGGAAGGTTGGTTAAGAAGGTTAAACTGTTGGGTATAAATGCCGGAATAGCACGATGGATTCAACAGTGGCTGAATGGGAGAAGCCAGAGGGTAATGGTGGATGGCTGTTTGTCGGATTGGAGGCAGGTGACTAGTGGGGTGCCTCAGGGATCTGTGTTGGGTCCTTTGTTGTTTGTCATGTACATCAATGATCTGGATGAAGGGGTGGTAAATTGGATTAGTAAGTATGCAGATTATACCAAGATAGGGGGTGTTGTGGATAATGAAGAGGATTTCCAAAGTCTACAGAGTGATTTAGGCCATTTGGAAAAAAGGGCTGAAAGATGGCAGATGGAGTTTAATGCTGATAAATGTGAGGTGCTACACCTTGGCAGGACAAATCAAAATAGGACGTACATGGTAAATGGTAGGGAATTGAAGAATACAGTTGAACAGAGGGATCTGGGAATAACCATGCATAGTTCCTTGAAGGTGGAATCTCATATAGATAGGGTGGTAAAGAAAGTTTTTGGTATGCTAGCCTTTATAAATCAGAGCATTGAGTATGGAAGCTGGGATGTAATGTTAAAATTGTACAAGGCATTGGTGAGACCAAATCTGGAGTATGGTGTACAATTTTGGTCGCCCAATTATAGGAAGGATGTCAACAAAATAGAGAGAGTACAGAGGAGATTTACTAGAATGTTGCCTTGGTTTCAACAACCAAGTTACAGAGGTTGAATAAGTTAGGTCTTTATTCTCTGGAGCGCAGAAGGTTAAGGGGGGACTTGATAGAGGTCTTTAAAATGATGAGAGGGATAGACAGAGTTGATGTGGACAAGCTTTTCCCTTTGAGAATAGGGAAGATTCAAACAAGAGGACATGACTTCAGAATTAAGGGACAGAAGTTTAGAGGTAACATGAGGGGGAACTTCTTTACTCAGAGAGTGGTAGCAGTGTGGAATGAGCTTCCAGTGGAAGTGGTGGAGGCAGGTTCGTTGGTATCATTTAAAAATAAATTGGATAGGCATATGGATGAGAAGGGAATGGAGGGTTATGGTATGAGTGCAGGCAGGTGGGACTAAGGGGAAAAAAAAGTTGTTCGGCACGGACTTGTAGGGCCGAGATGGCCTGTTTCCGTGCTGTAATTGTTATATGGTTATATGTTATATGGTTATAATCATTTACCTGATTCTGTCTGTTTGATGGCAGCAATCGATTTGCTTGAAACGTGTGTGTGGGAAGGAACTAGAGATGGTGTTTTAAAGGGGTTGGACAGGCTAGATTTTAAGGGGTTGGACAGGCTAGATGCAGGAAGATTATTCCCGATGTTGGGGAAGTCTAGAACTAGGGGTCACAGATTAAGGATAAAGAGGGAAGTCTTTTAGGACCGAGATGAGAAAATCATTGTTTACACAGAGTGGTGAATCTGAGGAATTCACTGCCACAGAAGGTAGTTGAGGCAAGTTGAGAGTAAAGGATTAAAGGTGGAGGGAAGGATTGGGGGTGGACCCTGGGCTGTATTTAGCCGCCTGTTTGACAGAACAACACTGGTGAATTTTTAGTGTCAACTGAGTATCCCGAGCCCAAGGTTCTTATTGGAATTAGAGAGTGAGGTCCAAGCAGCCGAATTGAGGTTGTGTTATATTGTTCATAAATTATAGAAACAGAATTAGGTCATTTGGTCCATCAAGCCTACTCCACTATTCAATCATGGCTGATCTATCTTTCACTCTCAACCCCATTTTCCTGCCTGTTCCCCATAACCTCCGACACCCGTACTAATCAAGAATCTTATCAATCTCCACCTTAAACATACCCGTTGTCTTGGTCTCCTCAGCCATCTGTGGCAATGAATTTCACAGATTCATCACTCCCTAACTAAATAAATTACACCTCGTCTCCTTTCTAAAGGTACATAGTTTTGTTCAGGGGCTACAGCCTCTGGTCCAAACTCTCCCACTAGTGGAAACATCCTCTCCACATCCACTCTATCCAGACCTTTCATTATTCAGCAAGTTTCAATGAAGTCCCTCCTCATCCTATAGCGAGTACAGGTCCAGCGAGTACAGGCGCAGTGTCTACAAATGCTCATCACACGTCAACCCACTCATTCCTGGGATCATTCTCGTAAACCTCCTCTGGACCCTCTCCAATGCCAGCTTCTTCAGATGTGGAGCCCAAAACCGCTCACAATACTCCAAATGTGGTCTGGCCAGTGCCTTATAAAGCCTCAGCGTTACATCCCTGTCTTTATATTCTATTATCAGGGTGCTTGTATTTGATAATCTCGCTGTTCTAACGCGTGCAAAGATGCTAATCTCCAGATTGCTCCCAGTAGCTGGTACAGTGAGTGTAGGTGTGGGAAGGGAGTGTGGGTGATGAGTAGGGGAGTGATGGTGCAGGAGGGAGGGCTGTATATTCCTCGGGCGCTGGCACTGGTTCTGAGGGCAGGTGGCACGTCGAGGCTGGGACCAATCTCCTCGATGGGTTTGCTAACACAGTTTGGATGGGTTGATATGGTTTGGTATGGAAGGAAATTTGAGCCAAGATTTGGTGGGGGGGGGGGAGATGGGCAGAACAGGGAACGAGGGCATGAAGTTAGTGAGTGTTTGGGGGCAAGAGGAAAGAAAGGCTGGAAAATCCAATGGAGGAGTGTGGCTCCACTTGATGCAAGGATTCCAACGAGGGGAAAATGTCAAAGGCTAGAGGGCATAGCTTTCAGGTGAGAGTGGCGATGTTTGAAGGAGATATGGCCCCAAAGTTGTTTTTTAAAAGTGGTGGGTGTCTGGAACGTGCTTCCCAGGATAATGTTGGAAGCAGGTACGATAGTTGATGGCATCAAGGGTCGGCCATTTTAGTCAATGGGTAACTCACCAAGCTCGGATGAAATGTATTCCAGGATGTTGAAGAGAGCCAGGGAAGAAATTATAGATGCTCCGACTGTGATATTTTGATTTTACTTCGTGAAGTAACTACGTGACTACGTGAAGAACCCCACCAGGACGCATGCGTGTCATATCGCTTTCACGCTCGCGAAACGACAGGCGTGGTGGAGCGTTCCCCCGCAGCGGTAAGTTTGAAACCGCGATAAGTGATTTACTCTGCGGTAATTTTTGTCCCTGCGCTGGTTTTTACACGGGGGGGGGGGAAGCTGGACAAAATAGTGTCCACAAGTGGTGCGAGTAAAGCTGACTGGACCGCGAAGTTGCAGGAGCCAGCAGCAGCTGAAGGCACATGCCCCGTAAGGGATCAGCTGTGGCGACTTTTGGCCCCGCGCCGGCCAGAACACCACGGCCAGGTGGGAGACTATTCAGATGGGGCCGTCGACTTTGGACAAGTCGAAAACGGCAGGAGACGGGGTGGAACGACGTTCCCCCGTAACACAATTTAAACAGGACCTGCAAGTAAGAGCTGCGATCTTTTTGTGTTTTCCCATGCTAATTACAGGTGCAGAAACCAACGGGCTGCGATAAAGCTGGGAGGCTAACAGCGCCCACCGGCACTTGAATCACCTATAATGGGATCAGCTGTGCCCGATGTCGCCTCCGCACCGGCCAGATCCACTCCGCGCCGGGCAGGAAGGCAAGACACAAAACCATGAAAGTCGTGGACTAAGAGGAGTCTGACTTTGAGCAGCCGCGGGCGGCCAGCGACCGTGAGCGCTGGAGCCAGATGGAGCGGTTTGTGGAGCATTTGCTCCAACGTGACAGGCTCCGGGAGATGGGAGCCGAGTCACTGTGGGCTCTATGTAAAACCCACAGCAGCACCTCTTGTAGGGCTGCACAGTGCTTCTCCCTCATCAGAGGGGAGCACTGCGGGTCAGTTCTGGGCTGATCTGGAAGAGGGGTTTGCAGAACAGAAATCAAGTGTGCAGGGGGTGCAGGAACATGAAAATCTACTGGGCAAGGTGTCCAACTTCATACAGCCAGACCAGACCGGCCAAAACCTGGAGGACACCAGACACTGGTTAACTGTATATCGCGGAATGTTTCCTGTAAAAAATAATTGTATATGGAAACTCCTAAACAGCGGGGATAACAGCTTTCACCCGCACAGTGGATGAGAAGGACATATCGCAGGACCAACAGGATGCACTGGCACTGCTTTGCAACACATGGCCGTAGACAGCACCCTACGCACCCACCAGTAGAACAAGACCGACTGGTGAAAGCTCGAAGGACCGGTACACCTTACATGAGTCTTTTTAGGCCATGGCCCAGACCGGCCTTCTTGGAAGATATGCAAACCTCCAACACAAACCAAACCACAAACCCAGACACCGACGCCTCAACATCAACGAAGGATTCACAAAAAGAAGTAAACCTGCCACTGGTAACTATGGAGGTAGATGGGTCTGGTTCCCTACAAATTGCAGGGAGCATGGAGGTCGGGGGAGATTACTCTCCTTTTCTGGATACATGGAGTATGTTAACTACCGATACTTATATTTAAGCAGTATCCAGGGATATACAATAAAACATATACCGAACCGAATGGTCGTAATTTCCGGTAAAGAAAAATCAGAAGCGCAGGCTGAACTGGAGCGGCCTTACGCAAAAAGGGTAATTGGAAAATCCCAACACGAACCGCTAGAATTCGTGTCCAATACCTTTACCAAAAATCAAAAAAGATGATGGTTGTCGCATCATCATAGATCTGACCAAATTGAATACATTTGTACAATATATTCATTTTAAAATGAAAACCTTGTTACTGCTAAACTATTGATTTCCAAAGGTTACTTCATGGCTAGCATCGTTTTAAAAAAATGCTTACTATTCAGTGCCTATACGAGATGACCACAGATGTTACTTAAAATTCAACTGGATGGAACAGCATTGGCAATACAGAGCACTGCCAAATGGGTTAACATCAGCCCCAGGCTGTTCATTACAATTTAGAAACCAGCCCTAGCGTTTCTACGGAAACGAAAACACATGGACATGGCATATCTAGATGACATGCTTATTGTGGGCAAAACTTTGGAATTGGCCAAACTAACTGTTACAGCCACAAAACAGTTATTTGAAAAACTGGCGTTTTATTATCCATCCAGTTAAATCTAAATTAACGCTTTCCACTAATATGGACTATTTGGGGTTCACCATTGACTCAATTCACATGTCGGTGACTTTGCCAAAGGGAAAGGCTATAGACTTAACAGAGGCTTGCAATAACCTCATTGACATCAGTAACTGTCCATCAGATTGGCAGCAAAGTAATTGGCAAAATGGTGGCTGCTTTTCCAGCCATACAATTTGGACCTTTACATTACCAAAAGTTACAGAGAGTAAAATACAAACACTTAAAATCAATGCTGGTCATTTTGACAGACTAATGAAGCTACCAATCAAGCTATAATGGAGCTAAAATGGTGGGTAGATAACATTTGGCTTTGTTTCAATCATTATCAGCAACCCTTCTATGGTGCTACAAACTGATGCCAGTGCACTTGGTTGGGGTGCCACCAATCCCATCTCCAGCTGTGGAGGTAGATGGACTGCTCAGGAGGCATCATTATTACTAACACTGGGCATAAACTACCTGGAAATGTTGGGTGCATTCTATGGCCTAAAGTTATATTGTACTGGGTCATATCACCAGCATGTTAGACTACAGATTGACAATACCACCGTGGTAGCATATATCAACCACATGGGTGGAAACAAATCGACATCATGTGACAATCTGGCTAATGCAATTTGGCAGTGGTGTATCCGGAGAGATATTTGGATATCAGCTACGTACCTACCAGGTAAACTAAATTTAGTGGCAGACACCAGGTCACGCAAATTTAATGAAAACACTGAATGGATGTTGAATAAAAAGTATTTGCTGATATTATAGCACGATATGAAACACCAGATATCGATCTATTTTGCATCCAGGCTTAATCACCAGTATCAAATTATGTTTCATGGGAACCAGACCCTGGGACAGCGGCTACAGATGCATTTCGCTGCATTGTGGGGGGGGGGGGGGGGGGGGGGAATTGTTTATTTATGCATTCCCTTCTTTTCTGCCTCATCAGTTGGGTATTAAGGAAAATACAGCAGGATTCTGCTTCTGGTATTTTGGTAGTACCCGATTGGCCTACTCAACCATGGTTCCCAGCGATAATGAACATGGTATTAGAACCATGTATCACCATCCCGAATAGACCAGACTTGGTGGTTAATCCCGTAACAGGGATAGCCACCCATGTCATAACTATTTGAATTTATTAATTCGTAGAGTTTTAAAAATACATCTACTACAGCTGGGACTGACGGACCGAACAATGAATATGATTTTGGCGGCCCAAAGACAGTCCACCAAAAAACAGTATCTGGTCAATATCAGGAAGTGGGAGATGTATTGTAACAAAAACAGCATCACCTACAAAGGTATGGACATCCCGTCTGTTCTGGAATACCTGGGAGGCCTCCATTATGATGAGGGCCTCAGTTATAGTGCCATCAACTCTGCCAGAAGTGCCTTATCAGCTTATCTATGGCAAGGACCAGAGCGTCACTCTGGTGGAACTCACCCTCTGGTAACAAAACTTATGAGGGGAATTTTAATACCAATCCCCCAAGAACCAGGTACTCCCAAATATGGGATGTGAGTATTGTCCTGAAGATTCTCAGGAATTGGTCTCCAGCAACAGCTCTGTCCCTACATAGACTGACATTAAAAACAGTCATGCTTATGGCATTGGTCATGGCACAAAGGGTACATAAATTAACACTGGACAACGTGACTTCTTCATCTGAAAACATCACATTTCATATTTATGAGTTAGTGAAACAGAACAGACAGGGATCAGAGGGCCTCAATATCAAATTTAGGTCTTACCTAACAGGTGATCGTCTCTGTATAGTAAAACATTTGTCGTTATATATGGAGAAAACGAAATTCATCAGAGGCAATGATAAGGCACTTTTAGTCAGCTATAAGCAACCACACAGAAAAGTGTCGGTCCAGACCATCTCAAGATGGCTGAAACAGGTTCTTACACAGGCTGGGGTGGATACTAATATTTTAAATCTCATTCCACCAGGGATGCAGCTACATCGGCAGCAATGCAGTTGGATGTACCAATGGACCAATTCCTCAAGGCAGCAGGATGGTCAGGGGAAATACTGAGTATAGAAGTTGGGATGTAATGTTAAAATTGTACAAGGCATTGGTGAGGCCAATTCTGGAGTATGGTGTACAATTTTGGTCGCCTAATTATCGGAAGGATGTCAACAAAATAGAGAGAGTACAGAGGAGATTTACTAGAATGTTGCCTGGGTTTCAGCAACTAAGTTACAGAGAAAGGTTGAACAAGTTAGGGCTTTATTCTTTGGAGCGCAGAAGGTTAAGGGGGGACTTGATAGAGGTTTTTAAAATGATGAGAGGGATAGACAGAGTTGACGTGGAAAAGCTTTTCCCACTGAGAGTAGGGAAGATTCAAACAAGGGGACATGACTTGAGAATTAAGGGACTGAAGTTTAGGGGTAACATGAGGGGGAACTTCTTTACTCAGAGAGTGGTAGCGGTGTGGAATGAGCTTCCAGTGGAAGTGGTGGAGGCAGGTTCGTTTTTATCATTTAAAAATAAATTGGATAGTTATATGGATGGGAAGGGAATGGAGGGTTATGGTCTGAGCACAGGTATATGGGACTAGGGTAGATTATGTGTTCGGCACGGACTAGAAGGGTCGAGATGGCCTGTTTCCGTGCTGTAATTGTTATATGGTTATATTATATGGTTAAAAACACTCCAACTATTTTATCATAAACCAGTCATTAAACCAGGAGCATTTGCAGAACCAATTTAAGTTCTGTAATTTAATTACCCCATAAATAGGGGCTATAATTTGTGTTAATCAATTCATGGATTTCAATGTCGGATTCATGTCTAAATTATGTTGACACAATTCCTCCTAAAGTCATCAAGGCAGATGTGATGCATGGACTCGTTTCCACGGCATGAAATCACAGAGCTTTAGAATCTTCACATAGTCACTCACGTGACTCCGAAGTAAAATAGTAAGATTAAACGAGAACTTACCAGTTTGAAGTTTTATCGTTATTTTATGAGGAGTAACGTTGAGGGATTACGTGCCCTCCGCTCCCACCCTTGATCATAAACTCAACTGGTATCTCTTCTCTAATCTTACTATGTTTAGTCATTACAGTTATCTGTGATTTCACACCGCTGCTTTGAAGAATGACACGCATGCGTCCTGGCGGGGTTATTTACGTAATCCCTCAACGTTACTCCTCATAAAATAACGATCAAACTTTAAAATGGTAAGTTCTCGTTTAATCTCACTATTCTTCCTCACTGCAGGAGTAATACTGGAGGATTAGATTACTAACATACGGTTGTTTAAAAGGGGAGCATGGGAGAGCCCAAGTAATTACAGGCCAGTTGGCTTAAACTGTGGAGGACAAATTATTGGAATAGATTCAAAATGGAATAACATTCATTTAGAAGTGAATGGATTTTAGAACTGAAAGTAAGCATGCATGTACAGCAGGCAGTGAAGAAAGCTAATGGCATGTTGGCCTTCATAAGAGGAGTTGAGTATAGGAGCAAATAGTTCCTTCTGCAGGGCCCTAGTGAGACCACACCTGGAGTATTGTGTGCAGTTTTGGTCTCCAAATTGGAGGAAGGACATTCTTGCTAGTGGTTGCCAATTCTCTGGATGCTTTCAAGAGAGTTCGATAAAGCTCTTAAAGAGAGCCGTGTCAATGTATATGGTGAGAAGGCAGGTACATTGGAACCAAAATTAGATTTGTGATAAAAAGCAAAGGTTAATGTGTGGGAAGGAACTGCAGATGCTGGTTTACACTGAAGATAAACACAAAATGCTGGAGTAATTCAGACAGAATCTCTGGAGAAAATAAATAGGTAACGTTTAGGGTCGAGGCCCTTCTTCAGTCTGAGAGTCGGGGGAAAGGGAAATGAGAGACATAGACAGTGATGTAGAGAGATATAGAACAAATGAATGAAATGTGCAAAAAAGTAGCAATGATAAAAGAAAGAGGCCGTTGTTAGCTGTTTGTTGGGCGAGAAAGACTACAGACAATGAGACTCATCAAGATGACTTTGAAGCTGCTACAACTTGGGTGGGGGAGGGATGGAGAGAGGGGGAATGCAAGGTTTACTTGAAGTTATAGAAATCAATATTCATACCACTGGGATTTAATCTGCCCAAGCTAAGTATGAGATGTTGTTCCTCCAATTTGCGTTTGGCCTCACTCTGACAATGGAGGAGGCTCAGGACAGAAAGGTTAAATGTGGGAATGGGAAGGGGAATTAAAGTGTTTGGCAACTTTGAGCGAACTGAGGCGACTGCATACTTTGAATGTTGCTTGCTTCAGTGCAAGTTGAATGCAGTTCAGGCTGTGTTGAAACTGGCAACACTGTGCAACCTTTCTGCCTCTGCAGGTGTTGGCCTCTTGATGACATCTGGTCTCGTACCGAGAAGCTGGGTGCGCTGGAAATCCCTCAGGTGAGCCCCTGACCGTCCCATCCTTGTGCACTCTCGCTCTTTCTCCTGGAGCCCTTCACCTCCGTTGGTCACGGCTGCCCGTGAGCAGTCCAGGTGTCAGGGGTTATGGGGAGAAGGCAGGAAATGCGGTTAGGAGGGAGGGATAGATCAGCCATGATTGAATGGCAGAGTAGATGGGCTGAATGGCCTAATTCTGCTCCTATCACTTAGAACCTTATTACCCTGGAGCTGCCCTGGCTGCAACTTGCACCAAGTAACTTGCACAATCACAGGAGGTCCTCGGCACAATCATGTCCATCCCTGGGACTCCAGGATAGTCATGGTGTTGTAATCATGCAACATGTTGTTAGTTGGCCTTGCCAAGCAAGTTGGCAAACTGGGCTCATTTGGCCCCCAGTCCTCAAAACCCTTTGTCAATATTTCTGTCCAAAGGTCTTTTCAGAGTGTCAGAAACCAATGAGTACCTGGTGGATCTTGGCATTCACTGAAACTCTTCCACAGCAGTAGAAACTTAAAATGCATATTTAAAATTCCATGTGTGGGTTTTAGTGGGTTGCAAGTTGTTCTTCGTCCTTCCGTGGCCAAGTCTGACCTAATCGGCTATCCTGTCTAATGTTGTGTTGCTGTCTCTTTCAGAACAAGCTCTGCCCCTGGTGTACTGGTGGTTGGGCACAGCCTGGTACCAATTAACAACGGCCATCTCCTTGATCGATGTCTTTACTCTGTCCAGGCACGTGCTCCGGGCATCCACAGACTCCCTTCCTCCACCTGGTCAACTGAAACAAAGTCACCCATCGCCGATGACTCCTCCATCTCCTCCCCACCTCTGTACTGAACACACCCTCCCACAGGACACCCAGTCACACTCAACCCCCGATAATAGACAATAGGTGCAGGAGTAGGTCATTCGGCCCTTCCAGCCAGCAATGTGATCATGGCTGATCATCCCCAATCAGTACCCGGTTCCTGCCTTCTCTCCATATCCCCTAACTCCGCTAGTTTTAAGAGCCCTCTCTAGCTCTCTCTTGAAAGTATCCAGAGAACCGGCCTCCACCACCATCTGAGGCAGAGAATTGCCCAGACTCACAGCTCTGTGAGAAAAAGTGTTTCCTCGTCCTCGTTCTAAATGGCTTACTCCTTATTCTTAAACTGTGGCCCCTGGTTCTGGACTCCCCCAACATCGGGAACATGTTTCCTGCCTCTAGCGTGTCCAAACCCTTAACAGTCGTATATGTTTCAATGAGATACCCTCTCATCCTTCTAAACTCCAGAATGTAGAAGCTCAGCTGCTCCATTCTTTCAGCATACGACAGTCTCACCATCCCGGGAATTAACCGGGTGAACCTACGTATTGGGGGCCTACTCCCTCAACAGCAAGAATGTCCTTCCTCAAATTAGGGGGCCAAAACTGCACACGATACTCCAGGTGTGGTCTCACTAGGGCCTCTTTGCTCCTATACTCAACTCCTCTTGTTATAAAGGCCAACCTGCCATTATTTCTCTTCACTGCCTGCTGTACCTGCTTGCTTACTTTCATAGACTGATGAACAAGGACCGCCAGATCCCGTTGTACTTCCCCTTTTCCCTTGATGCCATTTAGATAGTAATCTCCCTTCCAGTTTTTGCTACCAAAGTGGATAACCTCACATTTATCTACAATAAACTTCATCTGCCATGCATCTGCCCACTCCCCCAACCTGTCCAGTTCACCCTGCATTATCATAGCATCCTCATCACAGTTCACACTGCCACCCAGCTTTGTGTCATCTGCAAATTTGCTAATGTTACTTTGAATCCCTGCATCCAATCATTGATGTATATTGTAAATAGCTGCGGTCCCAGCACCGAGCCTTGTGGTATCCGACTGGTCACTGGCTGCCATCCTGAAAGGGACCCGTTAATCCCTACTCTTTGTGTCCTGTCTGCCAACTACTTCTCTATCCATGTCAGCACTCTACCCCCAATACCATGTGCCCTAATTGTGCCCACTAATCTCCAAGGATCCAAGTAGAGATAGCTGAATGGATAGCAAATAGGTTCCATGGAAGGAAGCAGAGGGTGATGGTGGAACGTTGCTTCTCGGACTGGAGGTCTGTGACTAGTGGTGTGACTCGGGGGTTGGTTGCTGGGCCCGTTACTGTTTGTCATCTACATCAATGATTTGGATCAGAACATACAGGGCAAGATTAGCAAGTTTGCTGATGATACAAAAGTGAGTGGTTTTGCAGATAGTGAAGATGGTTGTGAAAGATTGCGGCAGGATCTGGATCGATCGATTATATGGTTATATGATTGGCCAGGTGGCTGAGGAATAATTGATGGAATTTAATACAGAGATATGTGAGATGTTGCATTTTGGGACATTGAACAATGGTAGGCCTCTGAGTAGTGTTGTGGAGCAGAGGGATCTAGGAGTGCAGCTGCATGGTTCCTTGAAGGTTGAGTCGCAGGTAGATAAGGTGGTCAAAAGAGATTTGGCACATTGGCCTTCATCAGTCGCAGAGTTTTGATTGTGAAAACTGGTAGGTCATATTTCAGTTGTATAAGACGTTGGTGAGACCGCATTTAGAGTATTGTGTTCAGTTCGGGGCACCATATTATAGGAAAAATATTGTCAAGCTTGAAAGGGTTCCGAGAAGATTTACGAGAATTTTGCCAGGACTAGAGGGTGTGAGCTATGGGGAGAGGTTGAGTAGGCTGGGTCTCTAATCCATGGAGCGCAGCAGGATGAGGGGAGATCTTATAGAGTCATACAAAATCATAAGAGGAATAGATCGGGTAGATGCACAGTTTCTTACCCAGAGTAGGGGAATCGAGAACCAGAGGACATATGTTCAAGGTGAAGTGGAAAAGATTTAATAGGAATCCGAAAGGTGATGTTTTCACACAAAAAAGTGTTGGGTGTATGGAACAAGTTGCCAGAGGAGGTAGTTGAGGCTGAGACTATCCCATCGTTTTAAAAAACAGTTAGATAGGTACATGGATAGGACAGGTTTGGAGGAATATGGATTAATCACAGGCAAGTGGGATTAGTGTAGCTGGGACATTGTTGGTCGGTGTGGGCAAGTTAGGTCGAAGGGCCTGTTTCCAAACTGTATCACCCAATGACTCTGGTCTGTGTAGGGTAGTGTTAGTGGGCGGGATTCGTTGGTCGGTACGGACTCGTGGGCAGAAGGGCCTGGTTCTGTGTTGTGTCTTTAAACTAAACTTAAACAATGATAACCCATTTATTGTACCCCAGGTAAACCCACCACAGGCCAACCCACTTGTACTACCCCAGATAAACCCACTAGAAACATAGGAAAGACATCAAATAATAGGTGCAGGAGTAGGCCATACGTCCCTTCGAGCCAAGGACTACAAGATAGCCTGCGCACACTCTTCCCCAGATACATCCACAGAACCGCCCTCTGATACTGTACCCTAGGTTGACTAATCTTTGCACCAGTGACACCATGGCTCTGAGCTTTGGGTGTGTGGACTGAAGGTGTGTCAGCAGCGTGGGTCCATGGAGGGGTCTGTCCATCTCTTGACCATAATTATTGACCTGATTCTGTCTGTTTGATGGCAGCAATCGATTTGCTTGAAACGTGTGTGTGGGAAGGAACTGGAGATGGTGTTTTAAAGGGGTTGGACAGGCTAGATTTTAAGGGGTTGGACAGGCTAGATGCAGGAAGATTATTCCCGATGTTGGGGAAGTCCAGAACTAGGGGTCACAGTTTAAGGATAAGAGGGAAGTCCTTTAGGACCGAGATGAGAAAATCATTTTTTGCACAGAGTGGTGAATCTGTGGAATTCACTGCCACAGAAGGTAGTTGAGGCCAGTTCATTGGCTATATTTAAGAGGGAGTTAGATGTGGCCCTTATGGCTAAAGGGATCAGGGGGTATGGAGAGAAGGCAGGGATGGGATACTGAGTTGGATGATCAGCCATGATCATATTGAATGGTGGTGCAGGCTCGAAGAGCCGAATGGCCTACTCCTGCACCTATTTTCTATGTTTCTATGTTTCTAAACCAAAGATAGACACAAAAAGCTAGAGTAACTCAGCGGGTCGGGCGGTGACTCTGGAGAGAAGGAATGGGTGACATTTCAGGACAACGCCCTTCTTCAAACTCCAGAGATGCTGCCCGACCCACGGGTTTACAGCAGCTTTATGTATCCATCTCGCTTGAGACAGGGTTGGGTTCAATAGCCGGCTGACGTATGTGTTTCCCCTCCAGGTGTGTCCCTCACGTGAAGAAGTGGATGCTGCTGGTGTTGCTGGCATTACTAGGTAAGGACCTGCTCCATTCACATCTCACTTCATCGATCATGAAGTCTGCAGGATAATATGAAGAGAAAATCTTCACTGAGGATTCGAGCAGTTGAGGCAAAACATGAGGAGAAACAGTCAAGTTGAGAGTAAAGGATTAAAGGTGGAGGGAAGGATTGGGGGTGGGCCCTGGGCTGTATTTAGCCGTCTGTTTGACAGAACAACACTGGTGAATTTATAGTGTCAACTGAGTATCCCGAGCCCAAGGTTCTTATTGGAATTAGAGAGTGAGGTCCAAGCAGCTGAATTGAGGTTGTGTTATATTGTTCATAAATTATAGGAACAGAATTAGGTCATTTGGCCCATCAAGCCTACTCCACTATTCAATCATGGCTGATCTATCTTTCCCTCTCAACCCCATTTTCCTGCCTGTTCCCCATAACCTCCCCACACCCGTACTAATCAAGAATCTTATCAATCTCCACCTTAAACATACCCGTTGCCTTGGCCTCCTCAGCCGTCTGTGACAATGAATTTCACAGATTCATCACTCCCTAACTAAAGAAATTCCACCTTGTCTCTTTTCTAAAGGTACGTGTTTTTGTTCTGGGGGCTACAGCTTCTGTTCCAAACTCTCCTACTAGTGGAAACATCCTCTCCACATCCACTCTATCCAGACCTTTCATTATTCAGCAAGTTTCAACGAAGTCCCTCCTCATCGTATAGCGAGTACAGGTCCAGCGAGTACAGGCGCAGTGTCTACAAATGCTCATCACACGTCAACCCACTCAAACCTGGGATCATTCTCGTAAACCTCCTCTGGACCCTCTCCAATGCCAGCATTTCCTTCTTCAGATGTGGAGCCAAAAACCGCTCACAATACTCCAAATGTGGTCTGGCCAGTGCCTTATAAAGCCTCAGCGTTACAGTCCTGTCTTTATAGTGTACTAGACCAAGTACAAACCCGTTGGGTCTGTTCCCCCAATGTGCTGTTGTGGGCGGGGAGGCGGCATGCAGCGTCACACACACTAACTATCCCCCCCTGGGGAGGAGGAGAAGAGGAAGGGTGGGTGAGGGTGGTGGGAGGTGAGAGAGAGGGGGAGAGAGGGGGTGCTGAGGGGGGTGAGGGGGAGAGGTGGGGAGCAGGGAGGGGGAGGGTGGAGGGAGGGTAGAGGGTGTGGTGGGGTGGATGGTTTAGGGGCAGGAGGGTAGGGGGGAGATGGAGGGGAGAAAGAGAGAGTGAGAGGGGGGAGAGAGGGGGAGGGGGGGAGAGAGGGGGAGGGCAGGAGTGAGGGGGGTGAGGGGGAGAGAGGTTGTGCTGAGAGGGGGTGAGGTGAGGGGGATAGGTGGGGAGCAGGGAGGGGGAGGGAGGGTGGAGGGAAGGGGGTTGGGTTGTGTGGAGGGGAGGAGGGTTTAGGGGAGGGACAGTGGGGGAGGGGGGTTTAGGGGAGGGACAGTGGGGGAGGGGATGGAGTGGAGGGGGAGAAAAAGAGGGGAGAGAGAGAGAGGGGAGAGGGAGAGGAGAGGGGGGGAAAGAGGGGGAGGGGGGAGGGGGGAGGAGGGAGGGGGAGAGAGCGGGAGGAGAGATGGGGAGAGAGGAGAGGGGGAGAGAGAGGGTGTGCTGAGAGGGGGGTGAGGTGAGGGGAGGGGGAGAGGTGGGGAGGAGGGGGGGTGGAGGGAAGGGGGAATGGGGTGTGTGGAGGGGAGGGGGTTTTAGGGGTGGGACGTCAAGGGGAGGGGAGGGGATGGAGGGGAGGCGGGGATGAAAAGAGAGAGAGGGGGAGAGAGGAGAGGGGGAGAGAGGAGAGAGGGGGAGAGGAGAGGGGGGAGAGTAGAGGGGGAGGGGAGAGAGGGGGAGAGAGAAGAGGGGGGAGTGAGGGGTTGTGCTGAGGGGGGTGAGGTGAGGGGAGGGGGAGGTGGGGGGTGGAGAGGAGAGGAGGGGAGAGAGAGAGTGCCTTTTTATTTCAACCCAAACAACCATTTACAGGCAGTGCTTTTTTACTTTAACCATATTTTCATTTTCAAACCACATTAAGGGTACTTACTCACAGTTGTGTGACCATGTGTTCAGTGTTATTCACAGCTCAGAGAAACGTGACCCTCTGCCTTCCTCCAGCTTGCAGACTAATTGAGGCACACCACTTCCTGGTTTTATAGTCCCTCCCCCCTGCTGCCAGCTGGGGCAGCAGAGAGAATGGAGAATTTTGTAAAATCATTAATATCTCTGTCATATTTCATCGACGGGAAAAATCCTTGGCACACATATGGCAGAGGGGGGCTCTGAGTGATGTGGCCAAAAATGACGGCCGTAGGTGGCGACGTTCTCTCGGAAATCGCAGCACAGATCGCCAAAACCGGTCAAGAACAGAGTTTTAGTAATATATAGAATATCAGGTTGCTTGTATTTGATAATCTCGCTGTTCTAACGCGTGCAAAGATGCTAATCTCCAGATTGCTCCCAGTAGCTGGTACAGTGAGTGTAGGTGTGGGAAGGGAGTGTGGGTGATGAGTAGGGGAGTGATGGTGCAGGAGGGATGGCTGTATATTCCTCGGGCACTGGCACTGGTTCTGAGGGCAGGTGGCACCTCGAGGCTGGGACCAATCTCCTCGATGGGTTTGCTAATGCAGTTTGGATGGGTTGATATGGTTTGGTATGGAAGGAAATTTGAACCATGATTTGGGGGGGAGATGGGCAGAACAGGGAACGAGGGCATGAAGTTAGTGAGTGTTTGGGGGCAAGAGGAAAGAAAGGCTGGACAATCCAATGGAGGAGTGTGGCTCCATTTGATGCAAGGATTCCATCGAGGGGAAAATGTCAAAGGCTAGAGGGCATAGCTTTCAGGTGAGAGTGGCGATGTTTAAAGGAGATATGGCCCCAAAGTTGTTTTTTAAAAGTGGTGGGTATCTGGAACGTGCTTCCCGGGATAATGTTGGAAACAGGTACGATAGTTGATGGCATCAAGGGTCGGTCATTTTAGTCAATGGGTAACTCACCAAGCTCGGATGAAATGTATTCCAGGATGTTGAAGAGAGCCAGGGAAGAAATTATAGATGCTCCGACTGTGATATTTTGATTCTTCCTCACTGCAGGAGTAATACTGGAGAATTAGATTACTAACATACATAACATTTAAAAGGGGAGCATGGGAGAGCCCAAGTAATTACAGGCCAGTTGGCTTAAACTGTGGAGGACAAATTATTGGAATAGATTCAAAATGGTATAAAATTCATTTAGAAGTGAATGATTTTTAGAACTGAAAGTAAGCATGCATGTACAGCAGGCAGTGAAGAAAGCTAATTGGCCTTCATGAGAGGAGTTGAGTATAGGAGCAAAGAGTTCCTTCTGCAGTTGTACGGGGCCCTAGTGAGACCACACCTGGAGTATTGTGTGCAGTTTTGGTCTCCAAATGTGAGGAAGGACATTCTTGCTAGTGGTTGCCAATTCTCTGGATGCTTTCAAGAGAGTTCGATAGAGCTCTAAAAGAGAGCGGTGTCAATGTATATGGTGAGAAGGCAGGAACAGGATACTGATTGTGGATGATCAGCCATGATCATATTGAATGGCGGTGCTGGCTCGAATGGCCTACTGCTGCACCTATTGTCTATTGTATAAAGTTGAGTTGAGAGGTTGTCAGGATGGAGTTCGTGCAGGAAGGCCTTGTCTGCCTGATGGTTCAATTGTTTGAGTTGGTGACAAAGAATTGATAAGGGCAGCACGTTTCATGGAGAGTATCGTTTTCAGTGAGGTTTTTGGCAAGGTCCCATACGGCAGGCTGGTCAAAAGGTGAGTGGTACTTTGGAACCAAAATTAGATTTGTGGTAAAAAGCAAAGGTTAATGTGTGGGAAGGAACTGCAGATGTTGGTTTACAACGAAGATAAACACAAAATGCTGGAGTAACTCAGCGGGTCAGACAGAATCTCTGGAGAAAAGAAATAGGTGACGTTTAGGGTCAAGGCCCTTCTTCAGACTGAGAGTCGGGGGAAAGGGAAATGAGAGACATAGACAGTGATGTAGAGAGATATAGAACAAATGAATGAAAGATGTGCAAAAAAGTAGCAATGATAAAGAAAGAGGCCGTTGTTAGCTGTTTGTTGGGTGAGAAAGACTACAGACAATGAGACTCATCAAGATGACTTTGAAGCTGCTACAACTTGGGTGGGGGAGGGATGGAGAGAGAGGGAATGCAAGGTTTACTTGAAGTCAATATTCATACCACTGAGTTTTAATCTGCCCAAGCTAAGTATGAGATGTTGTTCCTCCAATTTGCGTTTGGCCTCACTCGACAATGGAGGAGGCTCAGGACAGAAAGGTTAAATGTGGTAATGGGAAGTGGAATTAAAGTGTTTGGCAACTTTGAGCGGACTGAGGCGACTGCATACTTTGAATGTTGCTTGCTTCAGTGCAAGTTGAATGCAGTTCAGGCTGTGTTGAAACTGGCAACACTGTGCAGCCTTTCTGCCTCTGCAGGTGTTGGCCTCTTGATGACATCTGGTGTCGTGCCGAGAAGCTGGGTGCGCTGGAAAGCACTCAGGTGAGCCCCTGACCGTCCCATCCTTGTGCACTCTCGAGCTTCCTCCTGGAGCCCTGCACCTCCGTTGGTCACGGCTGCCCGTGAGCAGTCCGGGTGTCAGGGGTTATGGGGAGAAGGCAGGAGAATGCGGTTAGGAGGGAGAGATAGATCAGCCATGATTGAATGGCAGAGTAGATGGGCTGAATGGCCTAATTCTGCTCCTATCACTTAGAACCTTATTACCCTGGAGCTGCCCTGGCTGCAGGATCCCTCGCAGTCCATTCACCCCTTTCCCACATTCTGGTACAGCCACCAGCAACCCAGTAACTTGCACAATCACAGGAGGTCCTCGGCACAATCATGTCCATCACTGGGACTCCAGGATAGTCATGGTGTTGCAATCATGCAACATGTTGTTAGTTGGCCTTGCCAAGCAAGTTGGCAAACTGGGCTCATTTGGCCCACAGTCCTCGAAACCCTTTGTCAATATTTGTGTCCAAATGTCTTTTCAGAAACCAATGAGTACCTGGTGGATCTTGGCATTCACTGAAACTCTTCCACAGCTGTAGAAGCTTAAAATGCATATTTCAAATTCCATGTGTGGGTTTTAGTGCTAGTAGTGCTAAAGCTAGTAGACAGAATGAGAGACAGGAAGCAGAAAAGGGAAGCACTCGGACACAAGAGGAGAAAGAACAAAAAGGAAATAAACAGAGAAGAAGAGACGGGGGGTTTATTAAATGTGCATATTTGAATGCTAGGAGCATTGTAAGAAAGGTGGATGAGCTTAGAGTCTGGATAGACACCTGGAAGTATGATGTTGTGGCGATCAGTGAAACATGGTTGCAGGAGGGCTGTGATTGGAAACTAAATATTCCAGGATTCCGTTGCTTCAGGTGTGATAGAATTGGAGGGGCAAGAGGTGGAGGTGTTGCATTGCTAGTCAGGGAAGATATTACAGCAGTGCTTTGGCAGGATAGATTGGGGGGCTCGTCTATGGAGGCTATTTGGGTGGAACTGAGAAGTGGGAAAGGTGTAGCAACACTTATGGGGATGTATTATAGACCGCTGAGTGGAGAACGAGAATTGGAAGAGCAAATATGTAAGGAGATAGCAGATATTAGTAGTAAGCACAAGGTGGTGATTGTGGGAGATTTCAATTTTCCACACATAGACTGGGAAACACATTCTGTAAATGGGCTGGATGGTTTGGAGTTTGTAAAATGTGTGCAGGATAGTTTTTTGCAGCAATACATAGAGGTACCTACTAGAGGAGGGGCAGTGCTGGACCTCCTGTTCGGAAATGAGACGTGACAGGTGGCGGAGGTATGTGTTGGGGAGCACTTCGGGACCAGTGATCACAATACCATTAGTTTCAATATAATTACGGAGAAGGTCAGAACTGGACCTAGGGTTGAGATTTTTGATTGGAGAAAGGCTAAGTTTGATGAGACGCGAGAGGATTTAAAAGTGAACTGGGATATTTTGTTTTATGGGAAAGATGTAGAAGAGAAATGGAGGACATTTAAAGGGGAAATTTTAAGAGTACAGAATCTTTATGTTCCTGTTCAGTTGAAAGGAAACAGTAAAAATTGGAAAGAGCCCTGGTTTTCAAGGGAAATTGGACATCTTGTTTGGAAAAAGAGGGAGATCTACAATAATTATAGGCAGCATGAAGTAAATGAGGTGCTTGAGGAGTATAAGGAATGTAAAAAGAATCTTAAGAAAGAAATTAGAAAAGCTAAAAGAAGATATGGTTGCTTTGGCAAGTAAGGTGAAAGTAAATCCAAAGAGTTTCTACAGCTATATTAATAGCAAAAGGATAACGAGGGATAAAATTGGTCCATTGGAGAGACAGAGTGGGAAGCTATCTGCAGAGCCAAAAGAGATGGGGGAGAAATTGAACAATTTCTTTTCTTCGGTATTCACCAAGGAGAAGGATATTGAATTATGTGAGGTAAGGGAAACGAGTAGAGTAGCTATGGATACTATGAGTTTCAATGTAAAAGAAGTACTGACACTTTTGAAAAATATAAAAGTGGATAAGTCTCCAGGTCCTGACAGGATATTCCCTAGGACATTGAGCGAAGTTAGTGTAGAAATAGCCGGGGCTATGACAGAAATATTCGTACTGCGCATGTTGTTCCATTGTTTAAAAAGGGTTCTAAGAGTAAACCTAGCAATTAAAGACCTGTTAGTTTGACTTCAGTGGTGGGCAAATTAATGGAAAAGATACCTAGAGATAATATATATAAGCATCTGGATAAACAGGGTCTGATTAGGAACAGTCAACATGGAATTGTGCCTGGAAGGTCATGTTTGACTAATCTTCTTGAATTTTTTGAAGAGGTTACTAGGGAAATTGACGAGGGTAAAGCAGTGGATGTTGTCTATATGGACTTTAGTAAGGCCTTTGATAAGGTTCCTCATGGAAGGTTGGTTAAGAAGGTTAAACTGTTGGGTATAAATGCCGGAATAGCAAGATGGATTCAACAGTGGCTGAATGGGAGAAGCCAGAGGGTAATGGTGGAAGGCTGTTTGTCGGATTGGAGGTAGGGTGCCTCAGGGATCTGTGTTGGGTCCTTTGTTGTTTGTCATGTACATCAATGATCTGGATGAAGGGGTGGTAAATTGGATTAGTAAATATGCAGATTATACCAAGATAGGGGGTGTTGTGGATAATGAAGAGGATTTCCAAAGTCTACAGAGTGATTTAGGCCATTTAGAAAAAAGGGCTGAAAGATGGCAGATGGAGTTTAATGCTGATAAATGTGAGGTGCTACACCTTGGCAGGACAAATCAAAATAGGACGTACATGGTAAATGGTAGGGAATTGAAGAAGACAGTTGAACAGAGGGATCTGGGAATAACCGTGCATAGTTCCTTGAAGGTGGAATCTCATATAGATAGGGTGGTAAAGAAAGCTTTTGGTATGCTAGCCTTTATAAATCAGAGCATTGAGTATAGAAGCTGGGATGTAATGTTAAAATTGTACAAGGCATTGGTGAGACCAAATCTGGAGTATGGTGTACAATTTTGGTCGCCCAATTATAGGAAGGGTGTCAACAAAATAGAGAGAGTACAGAGGAGATTTATTAGAATGTTGCCTGGGTTTCAACAACTAAGTTACAGAGATAGGTTGAATAAGTTAGGTCTTTATTCTCTGGAGTGCAGAAGATTAAGGGGGGACTTGATAGAGGTCTTTAAAATGATAAGAGGGATAGACAGAGTTGATGTGGACAAGCTTTTCCCTTTGAGAATAGGGAAGATTCAAACAAGAGGACATGACTTCAGAATTAAGGGACAGAAGTTTAGGGGTAACATGAGGGGGAACTTCTTTACTCAGAGAGTGGTAGCGGTGTGGAATGAGCTTCCAGTGGAAGTGGTGTCGGCAGGTTCATTGGTCTCATTTAAAAATAAATTGGATAGGCATATGGATGAGAAGGGAATGGAGGGTTATGGTATGAGTGCAGGCAGGTGGGACTAAGGGAAAAAAGTTGTTCGGCACGGACTTGTAGGGCCGAGATGGCCTGTTTCCGTGCTGTAATTGTTATATGGTTATATGGTTATAGTAGTACAATTTTTCTGGGGGAAGGAGTGTCCAGGGGGATGGGGTGACTGGCAATCACCAAGGTGCAGAGTTAAGTTGCCGCAGGGAAGAAGCTGTTCCTGAACCTGCTAGTCTGGCAACGGAGAGAGCTATAGCGCCTTCCGGATGGGAGGAGGGTAAACATTCTGTGGCTGGGGTGAGAGCAGTCCTTGACGATACTGTGCGCCCTTCGCAGACATCGCTTGCTCTGGACAGACTCAGTGGGGAACCGGTGATGCGTTGGGCAGTTTTCACCACCCTCTGCGTGTGGATGTATGTGTGTGTGTGTGGATGTCTGGATGGATGTGTGCATGTATGTCTGCATGCGGATGGATGTGTGTGTGTGTGTGTGGATGGATGTGCCTGTCTGTGTGTGTGTGTGCGTGCATGGAATTGTGCGTATGGATTGATGTGTGTATGTGTGGATGGGTGGGTGGACTGTCGCACTATCATTCAACAGCACGCCATTATCATAAGTAATTCACTCATTGTTTAAATAATTTGGCCAAATAAACAGTGAAACGATCAACATTAAAATAAAACTTTATTAAAACATTAAAAATGACCTGAAATTAAAGCGTAAAATTAGCAGTTACCTAAATGTAGCTAATTACAAAATTGACCATTGTGACGCAAATAGTAATTATCACCCAGACTGCCTTGAAAATTAAAAAAATGTGATATGCTCAAGATCAGAGCTTTAATATTATTGTATTATATGCTGTGTCTGTAACAGATAGGTAAATGAATTACAATTTCTAGCAATAGACCAAGTTTTTATGAAGCTCAGTTGCTAGCTGGTACATTGGCAGATCATAATCAGTAGCATCATCATACTGCTCAGATTGTAACCCATAAGCAATTCTGTACACCTTGTTTTTCCTCAACTTTTCAATTTTGGAATTATAAACTACAAGTTTTTGCTCTTCAAACCACGCATGACATTAAGAATGTGCTGTAGATCATCACATTTGTAGTAGTCCAAATTCTGACAATCTCTGCGAATGCTGGCTAAATCAGTTTCTTTTGCTGGGCATTTGGATTGACAATTTTGCATTTCTTCTTCGGAGACATCTGTTTAAATGTAAAGGAACAGCATTAACAGAAACAAGTTATTATTTGCTATTTTAGAAAAAAAGGTAGAAATGATAAAGTTAAACGCTAAAACAAATAGTAAATACCCAACAAAAAATCATACTCATCAGTTTCATCAAATCAAATTTGTCTAATCAATTCATCTAAATTCAAGTACTAGATCTAAACATCTATCCATTTCTTAAGAAAAGGCTATTTTTTTTAAATAGCCTAAGTATCCAAATGACAATAATCCCATTCACACAAGAATTCACAATACAACATGATTTTTAAAGCTCACTGTCATGAACTTAAATGCCAAATGGAAGGAATTTAATGTTTAATTCCCATCAATTAATCTAGAAACATTCACTCTCAATTTGATCAAAATTATTATTTTTTGCACAATACATGTGACTAAAACTGTTGTGGATATTTCGTATCAAATTATTGATTATGGAGAGACAATTACACAAAATATAGACGATTTAGATGCTCTTATGACATGCCAAGTCAAGTCAGGTCAAGTCATGTTTGTCCAAAAATAGGAGAATTTTAATCATCTTGCGAGTGGGTGTTTCTGGAATGCGATCGATTGGAACGTTGCCGTGAATTTTAAGCCCATATCAGCAGGCAAGACACTGCCGATTCGTATGGGGCCCAAATATCATTTTCGCAATGTCAAATTAGACTAAAGCTACTCCAAAAAGCAAGATTTTACTTCGGAGTCACGTGAGTGACTTCGTGAAGAACCCCGCTTCCACGCATGCGTGTCATATCGCTACACGCATTGCAACGAGTCACACAGAGGGGAACGGCGTTCCCCAAGCGGGAGAATTTGAAAGTCGGGAACAGCAGGTAAGAGACTCTGCGTTTTCCCTCTTTTACTACTTACTTTTAGGTGGCTGCGGAAAGCCGGCGGGGAGACCCGTGGAGGGCGAGCAGCCAGCAGCAGCAACAGCACGAGTTCCCTGGAGGGGAACAACCTGAGCCCGACTTTGCTCCCGCACCGGCAAAATTCACCTCTCGGCCGGGCGGGAAGCAAAGTAAAGAGGTCCCGTATGCCAGTCTCAAGCGAGACTGACTTGGGACCAGTCGGTAGCAGCCAGCACAGAGGCTGCGGGACAGCTCGGACCAGCGGTACCGGGGCTCGAAACGCTCAGCGAGTGCAGCGGCACTTATGGAGTCGGAACGGGACGTCCGGGCTGAAAACCTTCTTCACAAGGTAAGGGCCAGGGGATCTATAGGAACAGCCGGGGTTACCGGCTGCGGAACTGCCGCGAAGGACCAGGCCCGTGAACACCGGGGTCGGTCCAAGCGGCTCCAACCCGCAACGGAGGGAACGACGGTCACCAGCGGGAGAAGGAAAGTCGGGAACAGCAGGTAAGAGACCCTGCGTTTCCTTCAACTTACCTTCTAGGTGCAGACATGGACCGGGTCCATGTAAGCTGCAGAAGGCCGGCGGGAGAACCGCGGAGGAGCGGCAGCAGCAGCAGCAGCAGCGGCAGTCGGCAGCCGGCAGCAGCAGCAGCAGCAGCAGCAGTGGCAGCCGGCAGCTGCGGGAGTACGGGCAGCTGCAGGAGTTGCGGGCAGCTGCAGGAGTACGGGCAGCAGCAGTGACACTGACAGCTGCAGGAGCGCAGGTTGCGGCAGGAGCTGGCAACGGCAGGAGCTGGCAACGGCAGGAGCAGCATGGGCACATCGATTCCCGGAGGAGGAAAACACCTGTGCCCAACTTCGCTCCAGCACGGTGAGAAAATTCATTTTCAGCAGCAAAGGACTTGGCAATTGACTGGCTGCAATCTACTACAAGGGACCAGTATGTGAGTGACCAGGTGTAGTATCTGTTCTTATCAGTTTAATATCTGATACGTCCCTTATCTAGGGACCATATATTAAATAAAATCTATAATAGCTGTTATCATCAGTTTTAATGTCTTATATGTTCCTTAGCTAAGGACCATATAAGTAGGAGTGCCCAGAATTGAGGGCATTAGAGTGGGGTTGACCGGCTGCAACGACCGCAAGGGACCAGTACCGTCAGTACGGGGGTGGGTCCCACGGGTCTAAGATAAAGGAGCAGCCAGGAGCGCTGAGAGCGTTGGAGCCGGGTTAAAGGAATAGATGGAATCAGCTGTGCCAGTTATCCTCCACACCGGCCATATCCACTCCACGGAAGGAAGGACAAGCTGGAGAAGGAGGACCGTGGAACAGGGGGCAGCCAGCAGCAGCCAGTGGCACTTGGATCAACCGTAGTGGGATCAGCGGTGCCCGATGTCGGCCCCGCACCGGCCAGCTCCATGCGGCCGAGCGGTAGGCTAGACACAAATCAAACAAGGTAGTGGACTGAGAAGGGTCCGACTTTGCATAAAACCGCCGGCAACCAGCGCCCGAGAGGGCTGGAGCGGGAAGAAGCGGTCTATGGAGCCTTGCTCCAACGTGATAAACCCACAGCAGTACCTCTTTGAGGGCTGCACAATGCTTCTACCCCATCAGAGGGGAGCACTGTGGGTCAGTTCTGGGTTGACTTGCAAGAGGGGTCCGCAGAACAAAAGACAAGTGGGCAGCAGTTAAGCCCCACATGGGTACCCCGTGCGGGACCCTAGAGATCTCTAACTCTATAAAAAAGAGTAGGCAGGACCCTGATGGGCCAGAGCCTGGTAATACAGCATCCCATGATCCTAACACAGCAGGGACTCTGCTGGACATGGTGGCTGATTACTTTAACCAAGTCAAACATGGGTAGACTTGGATCCAGAATGGCAATAGTATTACTATATGTCTGGCCACAAACGCCAACAGGGAAAAAATTTACAGACACTGGCCAGACATCTGCCACCTGGCAACGGTGAGGCATTACGGGTGCCCAGTGTAAACCAATGCATTTGGCAGCATATGGGGACGAACATCAGGAACCAGGACCTCAAGATCCAGAGAACCTTAAAGGGATTGACGGAAGGCATCATAGAATACACTCGCACCCTGGACTAAATGTAGGTAACCAAAGACCATCTAGACGCACTAGCTCTGTTTAGTAATATGCAATATGACCTGAACTACACATGGAAGGCGGCCATTCAGCCAGCACTGGGACCCCAAAAAATGCTACCATTTGCAAACAAAGAACCGTGAGTGGACAAAGCCAAGACACTGGGGCTCATCAAGGCCAGCGCAAGGGCCTATTTTGGAGCATGATACCGGCCACAGGCAACGCCATAAATAATGTGGCTCATACCAGTGGCAGTGCTAGAAATCAATAACCCGCAGGATCCTTTTTTAGGGTATGGCCAGGGCGGCCACCCTGGAAGATGCGGGAACCTCAACCTCCCACACAACCCCGAACAAGAGATATCAAACCAGAACCTCCTTTGTCAAATAAACCAAGGAAATAACACAACCACCGGTAACCATGGAGGTAGGTGGGTGGGGTTTTCTTCTGTTCAAAATAGGGACCTATGATGGTAGGGGAGGTTACAACACTACAGTTATGTATGGTATATAATCACTACAGATTCATATAATCTCAGCAGTATTCAGGGTTATCTGATAAGATTTACTCATTCCAATAACCACAGTACAACATACACCAGAAGGGCATTTTGTCCTTACATAAACCAAACAATCTAAAACCCACATGGTCTACAAAAATTGTACACAAAAGATGTGATTGAGCATACTTTTCATGGAACATTAGAATTGTATCAAACATATTTATTAAAAATAAATAGAGTAGGGTTGCAGGATTATCTTTGATTTTAACCCTAAACACATTTGTTCTAGATATTCATTTTAAGATGGATACTCTTTTTTCTTGATAAGACTTGGTGTCAGCTGCGGGGTTTCTATATGGCAGGCATTGACTCAAAAGAGGAACTTTGGCAATAGAGCTTACAATAGGGGTATCATTAGCTCCAATATTATTTACTAAAATTCTAAAACCAGCTTGGCATTGTTATGTAACAAAGCCATAGGGTGATGTTTTTCCCCCGTTCGGCCCCATCAATGGGGTACTAGGGATAATTCAACTACACTCGGCATCTGGAATTCTCAGAGTTCCGACTGACCTTCTAAATCATGGTATTCGGTCATACAGGGGATGGTTTAGAACCATGTTCCCTATTGAACATAGCCAAAAAATTATTAATTTTCCAGTGACTGGAGGCTGTCATCCATGCCATAAGACTATGGATTATGGATTTATAGAGGCTAAAGACCCACTGCACGGCATTGGGCTGTCAGACAGGACGATGAATCTCATCTCATCTGCACTAAGACTGTCAACATGGAAGCAGTACCTTTGGACATCAAGAAATGGGGCATATACTGCTTGGACAACAACCTCGACCAAAAGGCCAAGAACATTCTGGCCGTATCGGAATTTTTACAAGCCTCCATTATGATAATCGATGGAGCTACAGTGCCATCAATAGTGCCACAAGTGCACTCTCCAATTACCTATCACAAGGAACGGAGCGGCACGCGGTGGGAACGCACCCCTGGTAAGAAAACCAGGTACTCCGAAATCTGGGACGTGGGTGTCGTTTCTCAACATGCTGAGGAGCTTGTAGCTCATAACAGCGTTGTCACTTCAGTAACAGACCAGGAAGATGGTTATGCTCATGGTGTTATTTACCGCACAACAAGTCCAGCCATTAAGCAAACTGAGCCTGGACTCCCTGATCATCTCACCGAGAAACTGGTGTTGTCATACAGGATTTAATAAAAGAAAACAGATCGGGTTTCCTCAGGTCAAGTGTTTGAATTTATGGTACACCCATATGGCAAACGACGGTGTATAGCAAGACGCATCTAACAATATATGGAATATACTAAGAACATTCGAGGTCAGAAAATGGAGTTGTTTATCTCTTAAAAGAAACCGCATGAAAGGGTCACGACTCAAACTATATTAGGTGGCTCAAATTGGTCCTAAAAATGACACTAATGTTTTAACTCTCATTCCACCAGGGCTGCAGCAACATCCGCAGCAAAAATTTGTACAGGTACCCACAGACCAAATCCTCAGAATGGCAGGATGGTCATTCAAAAAGGGTTTTTCCACAGGTTTTTATAATAAACCAGTTAAATTTTGGAGCCATCATTTGTATTAAGAAGACATTTTATGTCCAACAAAATAATTGTCCGAAAGGTTACAGGGCTATGATTCTCAAATTTTAAAAAATGTTATATAATTTTTTCATTATACCACACAACTCTTTGTATAATTGTGTTTTAAAATTACTAATGATGCTCTCTCCCAATACCCAAGGCAGTTGTGAAGCATGGACTCGTTCCACGGCATGAGGTCACAGAGCTTTGAAATCTTCACGAAGTCACTCACGTGACTCCGAAGTAAAATAGTAAGATTAAACGAGAACTTACCAGTTTGAAGTTTGATCTGTATTTTATGAGGAGTTACGATGAGGGATTTCGTGCCCTCCGCTCCCACCCTCTTATGATCATATCAAAAACTGGTATCTCTTTGATAATCTTACTATGTTAGATCATTATAGGTTCCTGTGACCTCACACCGCTGCTTTGAAGAATGACACGCATGCGTGGAAGCGGGGTTCTTCACGAAATCCCTCATCGTAACTCCTCATAAAATACAGATCAAACTTCAAACTGGTAAGTTCTCGTTTAATCTTACTATTATATGTAAAATACATGACTTACCCTTTGTTTTCTCCTGATATTGTGATCCATCATGTTGAAGGCGTTGAGTGCGTTCAACGTCGGATTTTACTTTAATCGAACTATCAAATTGTCCAGCGATGTGTATTATAAAAAAAATGAACGCAAGTTCGATCAATTTTTCTTCATTTCCTAAAAGCTCGAGGAAATCCCACTCTAACAAGCAACACAAACCTGCATTGTAATCCCTCCCCCTCCCCCCACCCCCCCCCCTCAAAGGCACCGGAGTCGTGCACACAGCCAGTGACAGATCTGCAGCGCCGTTGAAGGTAGGTTTTGTAACATCGTTAACTATTGCTGCCAGCACAGCCAGCCCTTCTTCTGTCCCAGCATCCAGACTGGTTGCACACCCGCGGACCCAGAGCCGTCTATCACCACGGTCGGGGGTGGGGGGGAGGGAGGAGGAGGAGGATGAGGTCAGGGTGTCGGTGCAGCATGGTCAGTGACTCTGGGTGGGTGGAGGAATCAGACCGTCCCCAACTGATGTTGCCTGGAGCCGCGGCCCCGCTCCCCATGGCCATGGCCCCGCTCCCCTTGGCCCTGCTCCCCCCTGCCCCGCACCCCCCAGCCCCGTGTGTGAACGCTGACAGTGTTAAACAGGGTCTGATTCTGGATAAACAGGGTCTGATTAGGAACAGTCAACATGGATTTGTGCCTGGAAGGTAATGTTTAACTAATCTTCTTGAATTTTTTGAAGATGTTACTCGGGAAATTGATGAGGGTAAAGCAGTGGATGTTGTGTATATGGACTTGGCAGGACAAATCAAAATAGGACGTACATGGTAAATGGTACGGAATTGAAGAATACAGTCGAACAGAGGGATCTGGGTATAACCGTGCATAGTTCCTTGAAGGTGGAATCTCATATAGATAGGGTGGTAAAGAAAGCTTTTGGTATGCTAGCCTTTATAAATCAGAGCATTGAGTATAGAAGTTGGAATGTAATGTTAAAATTGTACAAGGCATTGGTGAGGCCAATTCTGGAGTATGGTGTACAATTTCGGTTGCCTAATTATAGGAAGGATGTCAACAAAATAGAGAGAGTACAGAGGAGATTTACTAGAATGTTGCCTGGGTTTCAGCAACTAAGTTACAGAGAAAGGTTGAACAAGTTAGGGCTTTATTCTTTGGAGCGCAGAAGGTTAAGGGGGGACTTGATAGAGGTTTTTAAAATGATGAGAGGGATAGACAGAGTTGACGTGGAAAAGCTTTTCCCACTGAGAGTAGGGAAGATTCAAACAAGGGGACATGACATGAGAATTAAGGGACTGAAGTTTAGGGGTAACATGAGGGGGAACTTCTTTACTCAGAGAGTGGTGGCTGTGTGGAATGAGCTTCCAGTGAAGGTGGTGGAGGCAGGCTCGTTTTTATCATTTAAAAATAAATTGGATAGTTATATGGATGGGAAGGGAATGGAGGGTTATGGTCTGAGCGCAGGTATATGGGACTAGGGGAGATTATGTGTTCGGCACGGACTAGAAGGGTCGAGATGGCCTGTTTCCGTGCTGTAATTGTTATATGCTTATATGGTTATATGGTTATATGACAGTGCGACCCACAGGGGGAGGCGGGGCGGAGGGCGGCCTGGCCGGACAGCGCTGACTGCGGGGGGAGAGTGGGGGCTGTCCTGAGGGATGCGCACCTTTGGCCGCTTACACCTTGGTGCTCGGGTTCAGAGCAAAGATACCGATACCTTCCTGCTTTCAATGACAGCTCCTACAAATATTTATAGTGCACAAAATGAGCGTTTTGGCGGTTTTTAACAGGTAAGAAGATACAGGTTCAGAGTGTTAACAGTGTTTGCCGAGGCAGCCATGTTCTCCACATGGATTGAGCTGCTCCACGCGTCATACCCTTTGACCCGATGACCTTACGTGCAACCCCCCTATATTTCCCTCTCTCCCTTCCACCCATATATCTCCCTTTAATTTTATATTTCAGCGCTCTCCTTATCTGGCATTTTGTCCCTTTCACCTTGAGCCTTTGGCACTCACTCCACCTTTATGCTAATCACGCCTCACATGTAAAACTTATTTACTTGCTGGCTTTGTCCTGTGTGCCTATGCTTCCTTTCACTCTCTTTCATCAGTCTGAGGAAAGTTCCTGACCTGATATGTCATCTGTCCATTACACTTGTGGTCAGGCAGATTGTGCTGAACTGCTGAATTCCTGCAGCACTTTGTCTTTGGACAGAGCCATTTTCGCAGGTTAAATTAATTGTAATTGGCTCCTGTTACAGGGAAGTAGAATTTAATGTTTGTGGTGTATTAATTTGACTGTTTTGTACATCTTTGTCAACTCTATCAGGATCTGCTCTTTCTGGACATGGCATTAAGGTAAGGTCCCGGTTTCAAACGCTCTCTTGGGTTTCAGCGTTTGGGGAAAGATTGGGCAGCACAGTGGTAGAGTTGCTGCCTCACATCACCAGAGACCTGGGTTAAATCCTGATGTTTTGTCTGTACAGAGTTTGTATGTTCTCCCTGTGACCGTGTGGGTTTTCTCCAGGTGTTCTGGCTTCTTCCAACATATAACCATATAACAATTACAGCACGGAAACAGGCCATCTCGACCCTTCTAGTCCGTGCCGAACACATATTCTCCCCTAGTCCCATATGCCTACGCTCAGACCATAACCTTCCATTCCCTTCCTGTCTATATAACTATCCAATTTATTTTTAAATTATAAAAACGAACCTGCCTCCACCACCTTCACTGGAAGCTCATTCCACACAGCCACCACTCTCTGACATGCCAAAGACATTCAGATTTGGAGGTTAATTGTTTTTAGTAAACTGTCCCTAGTGTGTAGGATAGTGCTAGTGTATGGGGCGATTGCTGGATTGTGCAGACTCAGTGGACCAGAGGGCCCGGGGAGAAGAAAGGAAAAAGGAGGAGCCCGCGGGCTGAGGGAGAGTTGGGAAGGGGAGGAGACAGCAAGGACTAACAGAATTGTGAGAATTCAATGTTCATGCCACCAGGATGTAGACTCCCCAAGCGGATTATGAGGTGCTATTCCTCCAATTTCCGGTGGTGCTCGCTCTGGCCATAGACCCAGGACATTGAGGTCGGATATGGAATGGGAGGGGGAATGGAAGTGCTGAGCCACCGGGAGGTCAGGTTGGTTATTGCGGACCGAATGGAGGTGTTCGGCGAAACAATCGCTCAGCCTCCGCTTGGTCTCACCGATGTAGATCAGCTGACATCTAGAGCAGCGGATGCAATAGATGAGGTTGGAAGAGATGCAGGTGAACCCCTGTCGCACCTGGAACGACTGCTTGGGTCCTTGAATGGAGTTGAGGCGGGAGGTAAAGTGTCAAGTGTTGCATCTCTTGCGGTTGTAAGGGAAAGTACCGTGGAGGGGGGTGGTACAGGAGGGAAGGGAAGAATTGACAAGGGAGTTATGGAGTGAGCGGTCTTTGCGGAAGGCAGACATGGGGGGAGATGGGAAGATGTGGCGAGTGGTGGGGTCACGTTGGAGGTTGGAGGTGGAAACTGACTGAGGACTATAAGTTGTATGTGACGGCTGGTGGGGTGAAAGGTGAGGATGCGGCGTAGACGGAGGAATTGGGAGTAGGGTATGGAGTCCTTACAGGAAGCAGGGTGGGAAGAAGTGTAGTCCAGATAGTCATGGGAGTCAGTAGGTTTATAGTGGATGTCGGTCAAAAGTCTATCACTTGCGATGGAGATAGTGAGGTCTAGGAATGGTAGGGAAGTGTCGGAAATGGTCCAGGTGTATTTGAGTGGCGGGTGGAAGTTAGTGGTGAAGTGAAGTGAAGTCAGTTTTGTGTGGGTGCAGGTGGTGGCACAAAAGCAGTCGTCGATGTCGCTGAAATATATCTAATTTGTAGACAGCGCTCCCAATGTGCAGTGAATTTGTATAACAGGTCAATCGGATTTGTGGTCAACACTCCCACCTTGTGGTGATCCGCTGCCCTGCAGGCCTGTCCAATTTGTGGTCAATACTACCATCATGTGGTGGTCCGCTGCCCAGCAGGCCCATCTGATATGTGGACAAAGTACTAGTTTGACTGCAAAATCTCCTCAAGGTATGCCTACTTTGAACAAGTTCTCCTCCTCCCTCCGAAAACAGTTTAACGACTTCCTCTCTCACAGCCCCCCCCTCTGTGATTCCCCCTTCCCTCCAACTATGACCACATCCTAACCCAGACCCAATACCACAGCCATGTTTAAAAAGGTCTGAAGAAGGGTTTCGGCCCAAAACGTTGCCTATTTCCTTCGTTCCATAGATGCTGCCTCACCCGCTGAGTTTCTCCAGCATTTTTGCCTACCTTTGATTTTCCAGGATTTGCCTACCTTTGATTGTTTCTTCTTAAACATTAGTTTGACTCTGATGGTCAGGCAACATCGCTGGAGAACATGGATTGGTAATTCTGCGTTGGGACTCTTCAGACCCTTTAGAATTTTACCATAATATTGGTCCAATCTGTAGAAGTCACTACTGCAGAGACACAATGGTCCTTGTGGAGATACTTCTCCAGGCATTGTCCATGTGTTTTTACCTTGAGGACTAGAATCTTCTCACTCAGCTGTCCGTCCTCCTGAGTTACTGCAGCACTTTGTCCATTTGTAGAGAAGGACGTTGGAACATTTCAAACATTAAAATTATATGTTAATTTTATTTTTCAGCATAACTTCAAGTCTACCTGGATTTGTTCTTTATGGATGTCACAGGAAGGTAAGGCACCTCCTATTTCTAACCCTCTTCAGCTTAATGGGATAAATGTGTTAAATTAATGACGGCTTTTCCAAATTTTTTGGAGAAAGTTCTTGCATGTAGGGTGCTGGAATCTTGAGAAAATCTTGATTGGTAGATGGGTGGAATAAGTGACAAAGGCTAGAGGTGACAAGCAGAGAGAATGTGTCAGAAGGAGGGGTGTGAAATGTAAAGCCAGCGGGATGTGTATGCATAATGGGACAGGGAAGTATGGGACTCTGATGTGAAATTAGTGTACTGTGGATCTCCCTCTTTCCCTGCATCCCCACACTGGTGAGAACACTTCCCCAGCACCTCCATAACGTTGCTCCTTTCCCCTCTGTACGCTCATCTGTCCTTCGAGCCAAAGGGCCAAATGGCCTACTCCTGCACCTATTGTCCATTGTCTATATCTTCCATCCCCATGACCATATTTCTATCTTTCCCTTCCATCCATATCCCTCCCTCTGGCTTTGCATTTCAATGCTCTTCTGCTGATCTGACAATATTTGTCTCTTTTCATTGTCACTTACTCCACCTCTCTGCCAATCACCCTTCCTCTGTATCCACCCATCACTTGCCAGACTTCATCCTGCTCTCACCTCTTCCAGCTTTCCACACCCCACTTCATCTGTGTGAAGGGTCCGGACCTGAAAAGACCTCTGTCCATTTATGTTCAGTTAGATGGTACCTGACTTGCTGAGTGCTTTGTTTTTAGACTTGGCCATTGGGGACTGTCTCCCACCCGGTATTCTCTGGGTTAATCTTTCCCAAAGATTTATCCCCATGAAACCTGAGGATTCTAAATGGGTTCTTATCTTCGTACCATCTTCTTGAAGACCAAAGCCAGAGAGACATTGTTAAACAGAAAAGTAAAATACGCCACTGCGCCCAAACTTCATGAAGCTGGAGACTTGCTTGAGACTGACTTTGAGCCCCACCACGTGGACTTGCCATTGGATCCTGCGATTGCTTGCTGGGGATCGGCGATCCAACCGGGGTATAGCGGCTGGCGTTGGTGTTTAGCGGCTAGCGTTGGGGTTTGGTTACTGGCAGGGTTTAGCGGCTAGCATTGGGGTTTATCCACTGGCGTTGGGGTTTAGCTACTGGCGTTGGGATTTAGCGGCTGGCGTTGAGGTTTAGCTACTAGCGTTGTAGTTTAGCTACTGCCGTTAGGGTTTAGCTGCTGGCGTTGGGGGTTAGCTACTGGCGTTGGGGGTTAGCTACTGGCGTTGGGGTTTAGCGGCTGGCGTTGGGGTTTAGCGCTTGGCGTTGAGGTTTAGCGGCTGGCGTTGGGGTTTAGCTACTGCCGTTGGGGTTTAGCTACTGGCGTTGGGGTTTAGCTACTGGCGTTGGGGTTTAGCTACTGGCGTTATGGTTTAGCGGCTGGCGTTGGGGTTTAGCGGCTGGCGTTGGGGTTTAGCTACTGGCGGGGTTTAGAGGCTGGTGTTGGGGTTTAGCTACTGGCGGGGTTTAGCGGCTAGCATTGGGGTTTATCTACTGGCGTTGGTGTTTAGCTACTGGCGTTGGGATTTAGCGGCTGGTGTTGAGGTTTAGCTACTGGCGTTGGGGTTTAGCTACTGGCATTGGGGGTTTACTGGCGTTAGAGTTTAGCTACTGGCGTTGGTGTTTAGAGGCTGGCGTTGGTGTTTAGCGGCTGGCGTTGGGGTTTATCTACTGGCGTTGGGGTTTAGAGGCTGGCGTTGGAGGTTTAGAGGCTGGCGTTGTGCTTTAGCTACTTGCGGGGTTTAACGGCTGGCATTGGGGTTTATCTACTGGCGTTGGGCTTTAGCTACTGCCGTTGTGGTTTAGCTACTAGCGTTGGGGTTTAGCTACTGGCGTTGCTGTTTAGCTACTGGCGTTGAGGTGTAGCTACTGGCGTTGGGGTGTAGCTACTGGCATTGGGGTTTAGCTACTGGCGTTGGGGTTTATCTACTGGCGTTGGGGTTTAGCGGCTGGTGTTGGGGTTTAGCTACTGGCGTTGGTGTTTAGCTACTGGCGTTGGTGTTTAGCTACGCGTTGGTGTTTAGCTACTGGCGTTGGTGTTTAGCTACTGGCGTTGGGGTTTAGCTACTGGCGTTGCGGGTTAGCTACTGCCGCTGGGGTTTAGCGGCTGGCGTTGGGGTTTAGCGGCTGGCGTTGGGGTTTAGCTACTGCCGTTGGGGTTTAGCTACTGGCGTTATGGTTTAGCGGCTGGCGTTGGGGTTTAGCGGCTGGCGTTGGGGTTTAGCTACTGGCGTTGGGGTTTAGAGGCTGACGGGGTTTAGCTACTGGCGGGGTTTAGCGGCTAGCATTGGGGTTTATCTACTGGCATTGGTGTTTAGCTACTGCCGTTGGGGTTTAGCTCCTGGCGTTGAGGTTTAGCTACTGGCGTTGGGGTTTAGCTACTGGCGTTGGGGTTTAGCTACTGGCGTTGGGGTTTAGCGGCTGGCGTTGGGGTTTAGCGGCTGGCGTTGGCGTTTAGCGGCTGGCGTTGGGGTTTAGCGGCTGGCGTTGGGGTTTTTCTGCTGGTGTTGTAATTTAGCGGCTGGCGTTGGGGTTTAGCTACTGGCGTTGGGGTTTAGTGTGGTGGAGGTTTAGAGGCTGGCGTTGTGCTTTAGCTACTGGCGGGGTTTAGTGGCCGGCATTGGGGTTTATCTACTGGCGTTGGGGTTTAGCTACTGCCGTTGGGGTTTATCTACTGACGTTGGGGTTTAGCGGCTGGCGTTGAGGTTTAGCTACTTGCATTGGGGTTTAGCGCTTGGCATTCGGTTTAGCTACTGGCGTTGGGATTTAGCTACTGGCGTTGGGGTTTAGCTACTGGCGTTGGGGTTTAGCTACTGGCGTTGGGTTTTAGCTACTGATGTTGGAGTTTAGCGGTCGGCGTTGGGGTTTAGTGGCTGGTGTTGGTGTTTAGCTACTGGCGTTGGTGTTTAGCTACTGGTGGGGTTTAGCTACTGGCGTTGGGGTTTAGGTACTGGTGTTGGGGTTTAGCTACTGGCGTTGGGGTTTAGCTACTGGCGAGGTTTAACAAGTGGCGTTGGGGTTTAACTACTGGCGGGGTTTAGCTACTGGCGTTAGGGTGTAGCTACTGTCGTTGGGGTTTAGCTACAGGCGTTGAGGTTTAGCTACAGGCGTTGGGGTTTAGCTACAGGCATTGGGGTTTAGCTAAAGGCGTTGGGGTTTAGCTACAGGCGTTGGGGTTTATCTACTGACGTTGGGGTTTAGCTACTGGTGTTGTGGTTTAGCTACTGGCGTTGGTGTTTAGCTACTGGTGGGGTTTAGCTACTGGCGTTGGGGTTTAGCTACTGGCGAGGTTTAACAAGTGGCGTTGGGGTTTAACTACTGGCATTAGGGTGTAGCTACTGTCGTTGGTGTTTAGCTACAGGCGTTGAGGTTTAGCTACAGTCGTTGGGGTTTAGCTACAGGCGTTGGGGTTTAGCTACAGGCGTTGGGGTTTAGCTACAGGCGTTGGGGTTTATCTACTGACGTTGGGGTTTAGCTACTGGTGTTGTGGTTTAGCTACTGGCGTTGGGGTTTAGCTACTGGCGTTGGGGTTTAACTACTGGTGTCGGGGTTTAGCGGCTGGCGTTGGGGTCTAGGGGCTGGTGTTGGGGTTTAGCTACTGGCGGGGTTTAGCTACTGGCGTTGGTGTTTAGCTTTTGGCGTTGGGGATAAGCTACTGGCGTTGAGGTTTAACTACTGGCGTTGAGGATTAGCTACTGGCGTTGGTGATTAGCTACTGGCATTGGGGTTTAGCTACTGGCGTTGTGGTTTAGCTACTGGTGTGCTTTAGCTACTGGTGTTGGGCTTTAGCTTCTGGCGTTGGTGTTTAGCTACTGGCGTTGGTGTTTAGGTACTGGCGTTGTGGTTTAGCGGCTGGCGTTGGGGTTTAGCGGCTGGCGTTGGGGTTTAGCGGCTGGCTTTGGGGTTTAGCGGCTGGCTTTGCGGTTTCGCTATTGGCGGGGTTTAGCTACTGGCGTTGGGGTTTAGCGGCTGGAGTTGGGGTTTAGCGGCTGGCGTTGGGGTTTAACGGTTGGCGTTGGGGTTTATCGGCTGGCGTTGGGGTTTAGCTACAGGTGTTGGGGTTTAGCGGCTGGCGTTGGGGTTTAGCGGCTGGCTTTAGGGTTTAAAGGTTGGTGTTGGGCTTTAGCTACTGGCGTTGTGCTTAGCTACTGGCGTTGTGCTTTAGCTACTGGCGTTGTGCTTTAGCTACTGTCCTTGGGGGTTTAGCTACAGGCGTTGGCGTTTAGCTACAGGCGTTGGGGTTTAGTTACAGGCGTTGGGGTTTAGCTACAGGCGGGGTTTATCTACTGACGTTGGGGTTTAGCTACTGGTGTTGTGGTTTAGCTACTGGCGTTGGGATTTAGCTACTGGCGTTGGGGTTTAGCTACTGGCGTTGGGGTTTAGCTACTGGCGTTGGGGTTTAGCTACTGGCGGGGTTTAGCTACTGGCGTTGGTGTTTCGCTACTGGCATTGGTGTTTAGCTATTTGCATTGGGGTTTAGCTAGTGGCGTTGGGGTTTAGCTACTGGCGGGGTTTAGCTACTGGCATTGGTGTTTCGCTACTGGCATTGGTGTTTAGCTATTTGCGTTGGGGTTTACCTACTGGCGTTGGGGTTTAGCTACTGGCGTTTGGGTGTAGCTATTGGCATTGGTGTTTAGCTACTGGCGGGGTTTAGCTACTGGCGTTGGTGTTTCGCTACTGGCATTGGTGTTTAGCTATTTGCGTTGGGGTTTACCTACTGGCGTTGGGGTTTAGCTACAGGCGTTTGGGTGTAGCTATTGGCATTGGTGTTTAGCTACTGGCGTGGTTTAGCTACTGGCGTTGGGGTTTAGCGGCTGGCTTTGAGGTTTCGCGGCTGGCGTTGGGGTTTAGCGGCTGGCGTTGGGGTTTAGCTGCTGGCGTTGGGGTTTAGCTACTGGCAATGGTGTTTAACTACTGGCGTTGGGGTTTAGCTACTGGCGTTGGGGTTTAACGACTGTCGGGGTTTAACGACCGGTGTTGGGGTTTAGCTACTGGCGTTGGGGTTTAACTACTGGCGTTGGGGTTTAACTACTGGCGTTGGTGTTGAGCTACTGGCGTTGGGGTTTAGCTACTGGCGTTGGTGTTTAGCTACTGGGGTTGGGGTTTAACGACTGGCGTTGGGGATTAACTACTGGTGTTGGGGTTTAGCTGCTGGAGTTGGGGTTTAGCGGCTGGCGTTGGGGTTTAATGGTTGGCGTTGGGGTTTAGGTACTGGCGTGGTCATTTAGCTACTGGCGTTGGGTTTAGCTACTGGCGTGCTTTAACTACTGGCGTTGGGGTTTACCTACTGGCGTTGGGGTTCAGCTACTGGCGTTGGGGTTTACCTACTGGCATTGGGGTTTAGCTGCTGGCGTTGGGGTTTAGAGGCTGGCGTTGAGCTTTAGCTACTGGCGTTGAGCTTTAGCTACTGGCGTCGTGCTTTGGCTACTGGCGTTGGGGTTTAGAGGCTGGCGTCGTGCTTTGGCTACTGGCGTTGGGGTTTAGCGGCTGGCATTTATGTTTAGCTACTGACGTTGGGGATTAGCTACCGTCATTGTGGTTTAGCTACTGGCGTTGTGGTTTAGCTACTGGCGTTGGGGTTTAGCGGCTGGCGTTGGGGTATAGCGGCTGGCTTTGGGGTTTAGAGGTTGGCGTTGGGCTTTAGGTACTGGCGTTGTGCTTTAGCTACTGGCGTGCTTTGGCTACTGGCGTTGTGCTTTAGCTACTGGCGTTGGGGTTTAGCGGCTGGCATTGGGGTATAGCGGCTGGCTTTGGGGTTTAGAGGTTGGCGTTGGGCTTTAGGTACTGGCGTTGTGCTTTAGCTACTGGCGTTGTGCTTTAGCTACTGGCGTTGTGCTTTAGCTACTGGCGTTGGGGTTTAGCTACTGGCGTTGGGGTTTAGCTACTGGTGTTGGGGTTTAGCTACTGGTGTTGGGGTTTAGCTACTGGTGTTGGGGTTTAGCTACTGGTGTTGGGGTTTAGCTACTGGTGTTGGGGTTTAGCTACTGGCGTTGGGGTTTTGCTACTGGCGTTGCCGTTTAGCTACAGGCGGGGTTTAGCTGCTGGTGTTGGGGTTTTGTTACTGGCGTTGGGGTTTAGCTACTGGTGTTGGGGTTTAGCTACTAGTGTTGGGGTTTAGCTACTGGCGTTGGGGTTTAGCTACTGGCGTTGGGGTTTAGCTACTGGCGTTGCCGTTTAGCGGTTGACGTTGGGGTTTTGCGGCTGGTGTTGGGTCTCAGCGGTTGCCGTTGGGGTTTATGGGCTGTTGAGGTATTGAGGCTGGCATTGTGGTTAAGCGGCTGTCGTTGGTGGCTCACAGTAAACGTTGGGGATTAGCGGCTGTCGTTGGTGGCTCACAGTAAACGTTGGGGATTAGCGGCTGGCATTGGGGTTTAGCGATTGCCGTTGGGGTTTCGCGGTAGGCATTGCGGTTTAGCAGCTGGCGTTGGGGTTTAGCGGCACGAATGACGGGCACTGCACAGCAGCAGCAGTGGCAGCCACAGCTGCACCCCCTTCTCCTGCTCTCACACCCCGCCCAACCTGATAGCGGCCGCTGCTTTCAAAACTAACCCTCCCGCACGCTGAGGCCTGAAGGAGGGAGGGAGTGGGAGGCCTCCTTCCGCTGTCTGAAGCAGCTGCACGACAGATCCTTTGGCAATAATAACAATAATAATAATAATAACTTTATTTGTTAAGCACCTTAAAAAACAACCAAAGCTGACCAAGGTGCTGTACAGAAAAAATAAATAAATAAATGAATTTAAAAAAAAATAAGCAAGACATCATAAAACAGGCAGAACAACTGCGCATAAATTACATACGAAAATCCAACAATAAATTAAAAGACATAAAACAATAGGATCTTTGAGCTGCAATGCTCAGCCCCGCACCTTGCTGTTGACTGGCGGAGGAGGGGAGGTGGTGGCGAGGAGATCACAACCGCCTCCCCCTTTGGCGGCAGCACTTGGCGGTGGACTGAGATGGCTAAGGCAGCCGTGCGATGTTGTCCGATGAGTGCTGACCTTCCTTCCTCCCCACCTCACCCCCCCCTCTCTCTCTAGTACATCCCCTTCACCGCCCTTATCCTGAGACCCCCTACTCTCCATCCTGCACTGATCCCCATTCCCGCCTCAATGACATCGCCTGTGCTCCGCTCCCCATCTACACACCCCCCCCCCTCCCCATGTATTCATCCTGCGCTGATCACTCTATCCACCTCACATTAATTTTCCTGCCACCCCACCATCCATCCTACACTGGTCACTCTATTCATCCTGTACTCACACCCCTTCCCATCCATCCTGTACTGCACCACCCATTCATCCTGCACTGCTCCCCCATCCATCCTGTACTGCACCACCCATTCATCCTGTACTGATCCAGCACATTCATCCTGTACTGATCCCCCCATTCAACCTGTACTGATCTCCATTCATCCTGTACTGATCCCCCATGCTTCCTGTACTGATCACCCATTCATCCTGTACTGAGCTCCCCATTCATCCTGTACTGAACCACCCATTCATCCTGTACTGATCCCCCATTCATCCTGTACTGTTCCCCCCCATTCATCCTGTACTGAACCCCCCATTCATTCCGTACTGAACCCCCATTCAACACCAATGACATCCCCCGTGCTCTCCTCTCACAATTTTACGTACTCCAAACAACACATATTAATTCACCCGCCTCAACCCATCCAGTCTGCACCGATTGCTTTCTCAACCTGGTCAAGAAAACTTGATTCAAACACTTGTCTCAACTTAACACTTCTTTATTACAGCGCTGTGACAATTCTCGGAACCCTCCAGCACAAAGTTAACAGCTCTGGGAGTGGTCCAGTGAACGTGACTCCGATACAAAATTAAGACATTATATAGGTATTAGACAATTATGGTACAGAAGGTGTGGCAAACTATTAACCACTCATTATGGTTTACAATACATTTGCTTATTTGCATTAACCAATCAACTAAGTCCTTCCAGTGATTTACAAACAGATGTAGTCACATGACTCTCCCTTTCCTGGCCTCTTCACAACCCTTGTTTGCCTTGCCGTTTTTTTATACCCTCTTTGTTCAAAATCATTTTATTTCAACAAAGTAAAAGCTCAGAAAAATAGAATCTATTGTCAGAGACCATCTGTCAAAATATAAAAGACGCATAATACAGCAATCACACAATACATACACACTAAACACATGCTCTCACTTTTGGAAAAGAAAGTTATTTCGGAAACTACAGATCTAAACAAAGTCTAATATTTACAATCCTAATTAAAACACAATACACTTCACAAATAATTGCCCTACAACTACATAGTCAAAATACAGTTACCTATTATATTTTGTATTGTATTGTATATTGTATTGTATCCCCCTCCCATTCCGTATCCGACCTCTCTGCCCTGGGTCTCCTCCATGGCCAGAGCGAGCAACACCGGAAATTGGAGGAACAGCACCTCATATTCCGCTGAGGGAGTCTGCATCCTGGGGGCATGAACATTGAAATCTCCCAAATTTTGTTAACCCCTGTTGTCTCGTCCCCTTCCTCAGCCCTCGTTCTGTCTCCTCCCATCCCTCAGCCTTCGGGTCCTCTTCCTCCTTTTTCCTTTCTTCTCCCCGCCCCCTCCCCCCCCCCCCCCCCCCCCCCCCCACCTGAAGAAGGGTTTTGGCCTGAAACGTTGCCTACTTCGCTCCATAGATGCTGCTGCACCCGCTGAGTTTCCCCAGCATTTTTGTGTACCTTCAATTTTCCAGCATCTGCAATTCCTTCTTAAATACCTATTGTACGACTCACACCCGGTGTAAAGGTGTAAGCATCTTTAATTGTCATTCCAGTATCAGAAATGCAGTACATTACACATTCAGTCTGCTGCAACTACTGAATACAGTAAGCGAGTTCTTACACTATAACGCATGCACCAGGCATAGTTATCATTACTAAGCATTCTGATTGGCTAACATGCAATAGCCAATCTACATCTCCTTATCATCTGGTAGAAATGAAAAGCAACTAAGGCACTTTAAACAATAACCTGAGGGAATATAGTGAGGTTAAACAAAATCGGCGTATCCGGTGGGTGGCCTACTGACCCTCCCGGTCCTTATATGGTAGGGGGCTGTCTCATCACCCTTTCCCTCCGAACAGATGGGGAGTGGGGTTGGTAATGCCGCAGGTGACCCGATGGGCCTGTGGAGAGAGACCGCCATGGGTGAACCGGGGGTAGACGGACGAGGGGAGCCCTAGGTTCCGGTTGCAACAGGAGATGCAGGGGCAGACCGACGCAGGGAGTGTGTGGTTTTGGCCGAAACAGTGACGGAACGCCTGCAACAGGCGTCGGTGTAAACACGAGCGGTGGGGCATCAGGACCCACAGGCACTGGACGAGGTTCCTTCACTGGAAGGAGGTGTTGAGGGTGTGTGAGTGTGGGGGTGATGCTGCTGTGTTGAGGTCAGGGTCAGGGTGGTGCTGCTGTTGTCAGGGTATTGGTGGTGTGATGGTCAGGGTGGTGGAGGTATAGGAGGTGAAAAGGGTAAGGGTGTGGGAGTGTGAAGGTGTGGGAGTGTGTGGGAAGGTGCTGCTGTGTCGGGATCAGGAGGGGTCAATAGACAATAGGTGCAGGAATAGGCGATTCGGCCCTTTGAGCCAGAACCACCATTCACTGTGATCGTGGCTGATCATCCACAGTCAGTACTCTGTTCCTGCCTTCTCCCCATATCCTGGACTCCGCTATCTTTAAGACCTCTAGCTAGCTCTCTCTTGAAAGCCTCCAGAAATTGGCCTCCACTGCCTTCTGGGGCAGAGAATTCCACAGATTCACAAGTCCATGTGAAAATGTTTTTCCTCATATAACCATATAACAATTACAGCACGGAAACAGGCCATCTCGGCCCTACAAGTCCATGCCGAACAAATTTTTTTCCCCTTAGTCCCACCTGCCTGCACTCGTACCATAACCCTCCATTCCCTTCTCATCCATATGCCTATCCAATTTATTTTTAAATGATACCAATGAATCTGCCTCCACCACTTCCACTGGGAGCTCATTCCACACCGCCACCACTCTCTGCGTAAAGAAGTTCCCCCTCATATTACCCCTAAACTTCTGTCCCTTAATTCTGAAGTCATGTCCTCTTGTTTGAATCTTCCCTATTCTCAAAGGGAAAAGCTTGTCCACATCAACTCTGTCTATCCCTCTCATCATTTTAAAGACCTCTATCAGGTCCCCCCTTAACCTTCTGCGCTCCAGAGAATAAAGACCTAACTTATTCAACCTATCTCTGTAACTTAGTTGTTGAAACCCAGGCAACATTCTAGTAAATCTCCTCTGTACTCTCTCTATTTTGTTGACATCCTTCCTATAATTTGGCGACCAAAATTGTACCCCAAAATTGTATCTCCGTTCCAAGTGGCTTACCCCTTATTCTTAAATTGTGGCCCCTGGTTAACGACTCTCCCAACATTGGGAACATGTTTCTTGCCTCTAGCATGTCCAATCCCTTAATAATCTTAGGGCCTGTCCCACTTGGACGACCTAATCCACGTGTTTAGAAGACCCTAGACGAGTTGATTAAAATGTCACGGTTGTGTTGACTCGCTGAAGTAAAAGACCTCCTACGCCCATGTGTACGACCTCCTAAGACTATGTCTATGACCTCCTACGACTATGTCTATGACCTTCTATGACCCCACTCGACCTCAGTCTTCCACACCTAAGACCAACTACGACTCGCTATGAGTGGAAAATGATCACATGATAAAATTATGTCATGTTTGCATATTTTATTCTTGGGCCAGTTACTGACCTACGACTATCTACGACTACCTACGACTGCCATCATGACCTACCTTCGACCTGCCTACAAGTAAATATTATTACTATAGGTGCGGCGGGGTCAAGCGGTGACCAGAAGGGGAATGGGTGAAGTGGCCACACTCCCGCTCCTTGTTCCTGGCGCCGCGGCGAAGCTTCTGCTGCTCGGACCCCGCAGGGACCATCACTCGGTGAGTCTGTCTGTTTGTCTGTCTGTCTGTCTGTCTGTCTGTCTGTCTGTCTGTCTGTCTGACTGTCTGTCTGTCTGTCTGTCTGTCTGTCTGTCTGTCTGTCTGTCTGTCTGTCTGTCTGTCTGTCTGTCGTGTCGGTCCCTGGCCCCAGACAGGTGACCGCTCCTCCCGGTGCCGGAGGCCCTGCGGACGGGGACTGCTCCCAGCCTCACCCCCTTGACTGCCTCCCCTTAAACTCGACCCACGACTAGGGTAGAGGTGAGGAGTAGGGGAAGCAAGCAGGGAGAGGGGTTATGGAGGGAGGAAGGGAGTGACTGAGGGAGTGAGAGGTGATTGAGGGATGAGGAGAAGGGAAAGAAGAGGGAAGGTGATGATGCCTGGTGTGGGCCGAGCCTCAGGGCTGTAGCCGGGCACGGGCTTTGGCTGAGCACGGCTCCGAGCCCTGGGCTGGGGTTTGAGCTGGTGTAGGGTCCGAGGGCTGCTGCTCCGGGCCCGCGGGGAGAGAGAGGAGCGGGACCTGGGGCAAGGACTAGGCCGCAGCCTCATCCTCTCCCTCCCCCAGACCGCAGCCTCAGCCTCTCCCTCCCATGGCTCCAGACCTGTCGACACGTGACACCTGTATGGTTGTGAATAGTCATCCAAAGAGTCGTACCTTTTCCTGGTCCCCGCTGGATCTTCAACGTGTTGAACATTTTTGGCGACCTGCTGCGACTATTACGGGTGCCAGCAGTCGCCAAAAAAATTGTGTAAATGGGACGCCCTTTAGACTGTTGAGGAAGCCTTGTTTATGGGCTCACAGTCAGGTGGGCGCTGTAAAGTTCCACTTGGTTCCAGTTGGATTGTCTGGTCCCTGTATTCATTTTGACCATGCCGACCTTTTTTTAACTCGTGGGCGTTTTTTAATCATGCTGGAAAAAACACCGCAACCTAGCCTGTGTGGGGTAGTGTTAATGTGCAGGGATCGCTGGTCGGCATGGACTAGGTGAGCGGAAGGGCCTAGTTTCCGCTCTGTATCTCTGAAATAAACTGAGCTAAACTGAGGTGCAGTGTTGTGGGAAGCTTTGCCAGTTGTCACGTGGCCTGTGGCTTGTGTTGTCTGAGATGTTATCTGCTGTTTGGGTACAGGCCTTGCATGTTGAGTGGAAGCAGTGTTTGCCCTGCAGCTGGTGCTGGCTGGCACCAGCCGGTTGAAAAACAAAAACGCGCAGATGCTGGAAGTCCGAAATGAAAACGGGAGACGCGTTGTCGGCTTTGCAGGTCTGACCCCATTAATGGGTCAGGTCACCGACCCTCCATTGAAAGAGACATAAAACAGAGAAACAGGCCCTTCAGCCCTACTCCTCGTCCATGCTGACAAACGAGCCTTCCCAGGCTGCCCACAGTTGCCTGTGTTTGGCCCATATCCCTCTAAACCTTTCCAATCCGTATCCCTCACCAAACATCTTTTAAACACTGTAAATCACCTCTGGCAGTTTGTTCCATGTCCCCTCCACTCTCTGTTGGAAAGGTTGCCCGAAAAATCATGCCACTGTCACCCTCGCCTCTGTGCCCTAGTTGTAGATTCCCCAACAATAGGTGCAGGAGTAGGCCATTCGGCCCTTCAAGCCAGCACCGCCATTCAATGTGATCGTGTCTGATCATCCACAATCAGTACCCAGTTCTGCCTTCTCCCAATATTCCCTAACTCCTCTATCTTCAAGAGCCCTATCTAGCTCTCTCTTGAAAGTATCCAGAGAACTGGCTCCACCGCCCTCTGAGGCAGAGAATTCCACAGACTCACAACACTATGTGAAAAAGTGTTTCCTCATCTCGGTTCTAAATGGCTTACCCCTTATTCTTAAACTGTGGGCCCTGGTTCTGAACATCTGGAACATGTTTCCTGCCTCTAGTGTATCCAAACCCTCAATAATCTTATATGTTTCAATAAGATCCCCTCTCATACTTCTAAATTCCAGAGATTACAAGCCCAGCTGCTCCATTCTCTCAGCATATGACAGTCCCGCCATCCCGGGAATTAGCCTTGTGAACCTACGTTGAACTCCCTCAATAGCATGAATGTCCTTCCTCAAATTTAGAGATCAAAACTGCACACAATACTCAAGGTATGGCTCACTAGGGCCATGTACAACTGCAGAAGGACCTATTTGCTCATATACTCAACTCCCCTTGATATGAAGGCCAGCATGCCATTCGCTTTCTTCACTGCCTGCTCTACCTACATACTTACTTTCAGTGACTGATGAACAAGGATCCCCAGGTCTCGTTGTACTTCCCCTTTTCCAAACTTGACACCATTTAGATGATAATCGTCCTTTCTGTTTTTGCTACCAAAGTGGATAACCTCTCATTCATCCACATTAAACTGTATCTGCCATGCATCTGCCACTCACCCAACCTGTCCAAGTCACCCTGCAGTCTCATAGCATCCTCCTCACAGTTTGCACTGCCACCCAGCATTGTGTCATCTGCAAATTAGTTAATGTTACTTGTAATCCCTTCATCTAAATCGTTAATATTTATTGTAAATAGCTGCGGTCCCAGCACCGAACCTTGCGGTACCCCACTAGTCATCGTCTGCCATTCTGAAAGGGACCCTTTAATCCCTATTCTTTGTGTCCTATCTCCCAACCAATTTTCTATCCATATCAGCACTCTAACCCCCAATACCATGTGCCCTGCCATGTGCAGGGTTGGTGTGTAGGATGATAGCAATGTGTCCCCCACCCCCTCCCTCTCTGGGCCAGTGGGCAGGGTGCCAGTGCCCAGTGCCGGGCTGCCCCTCATACTGTGTTTCTCATTGTTCACAGTCAGTGCGGAAGACTGGCAGTGCCGTGCTCGGGCTGAGACTCGGGGTGGTGGTGCTACGGTGAGGATGTCCCACCGCAGTCCCTGTCTGGCCACCAACGACTACTACCGGCACAACGACGACTCCTCCAGCAGCAGCGGCGGCTCCAGCAAATCCGGCGCTCCCTCTTACATGGAGACTCCCGTCAGGTACGTCTCTCTCTCTTGTCTCGTTCCCCCACCCCCTCCCTCTCGTTCTTTCCTCTCTAAGCTATGCTCCTTTGTAACAGTGTAGATGCAGCCTCCACCCTTGTACCTCACTCAGGGAGCTGTGTATCACAACTGCAACCCTCCCCCCCTCCCCCCTTCTTCAGAACCGCCTCCCAACTCCCAATCCCCCCCCCACTCCCTACCTCCCATTCCCGCCTCCCTCCAACCCCAACTGAACCTTCCCTACAGGAAAATGTTCTGGACAAAAACTCGAGGAAAGTTCCAACCAGCCTCTTCTTTCCAGCTTGGAATCTCAGGTGGAGGATGATCGGATGTAGGGTATATCTTCCAAAAGGCCAAGGGCAGGGTTGCCGTGCCAATAAGTTGTTGATGAAGCCATTCGGTTGATGGGCTCATGAAGGATGTTGGAGGGAACGTGAACAGGGGCTGCCTGACTCACTGAGTTACTCCACACTTTGTGACTTTTTTTTATAAAGCTGCATCTGCAGTTCCTTGAGGAGGGAGAGAGAGAGAGAGAGTCATGATATTCCTTCCCCATGTGAAACAATCTTCTCCCCCTCCCCCCCCCCTCTTTTCCCAGCTCTGACAAGCGACTCTCTCCATCCCTCCCCCACCAAAGTCGCACCAGCTCCTCATTCTCACTTTGCAAATGGCTAACAATGTCCAGTTTCCTTTATCATCGTTACATTTTTGCTTCTCTTTCGCAGTCCTGGTCTGCCTCCGTCCTAAATCATTGCCCTTTATATTTTCAGGTTGTACAAGAAAAGGTCAAACAGCACGATGCCGGGACCTGTGCCTGGTGTCAAACGTTCACCGTCCAACAGTTCAGTCAACAGTCTTGAGTAGCTACATCAGCAACATTAGCAACGTCAGCAACGCCTCCAAGTGCTCTCAGCACTCTCATCGCTCTCTGCACCTCAGCAGCAGCAGCGGCTGGCAGGAGCCCATCGGTACATGTCCAGGGAGGGCAGCGCGGGGGGTGGAAGCAGGGCACTGGCACATTTCTTTAGTCAGAGGCTGATGAATCAGTGAAATTCATTGCCACTGAAGGCTGTGGAGGCCAAGTCAGTGAATAATTTTAAGGCAGAGATAGACAGATTCTTCATGAGTACAGGGGTTACGGGGAGAAAGCAGGAGAATGGGGTCAGGAGGGAGAGGTAGTTCTGTCATGATGGAATGTCAGAGTAAACTTGATAGGCTGAATGGCCTAGTTCTCCTCCTATCACTTATGACCTTTTGACGTCAGTGTTCTTAAAGCCTTAACCTTTCCCTCCAACAGACTGGTTCAGGGCTTCTCCTTGGTTTAAAGTACCACGATCACTGGTGCAGGTCGGAGACTCGTGCTGCACTATCTCAGTTTGAGTTGGAAACGAGCCCTTTGGCCCAACTAGTCGGCACTGACCAGCGATCATCGCACAGCTGCTGTGAGACTTTGCCAATCCTGCCTGTGTGTTGGGAGGCGGGCGGGCGGACAGGAGAGGGGTGCACTGCTGCTCTGCTGTGGGGCCTGTGTGTGGTAACACACACGGTTCAGTTACTGTGGGAGCGCAGAGTCGGGGTCTGATGCCTCCTGGTGGCGGGAGGTGACCGGCACCTAGCTGCAGTTACTGAGAGGCCAGGGATTGTACCTTCCTTTATAGGAAGGAACTGCAGATGCTGGTTTACACTAAAGATAGACACAAAATGCTGGAGTAACTCAGCGGGACAGGCAGCATGAGGTCATAAGTGATTGGAGGAATCAGTCCATGATTGAA